>BCLG01001957.1:0-20954 GCA_001602295.1 Zoysia matrella
TTCAGCTAAAACTGTTCTTCTCACAAGTTACATTTGCAAAGCCAAAAAGTAGCCGCAACTCTAGCATTGGTGAGTCATTATATGGCCTAGCTTTAGATCTCATTGATAATATTTCTGATATAATGGATGATTCTTTTATTGTATTTGGAAATTAATATTAGGCGTCCTTAGATTTTTCTTGCTGAATGAAAATGGTAATGTGGTATCTAATACACTTCTTTTTTTCTTGTCATTTGTCAAACAGAGGCATTTGCAGTTTGTGAGAATTATTCACCTCCTGAAGGGTTTAAGGAGAAAGACCTTTATCATCTGCTAGAGAAAGTAGGGACTCCTTCAGGAGCTGATGATTTAGGTAGGGCTACTCCCCCAACTGGCCGAAGCGTAATCCCGGAGTCCTACTCTTTAGCTCTTTTGCCACTTGTCACATGCAGATTGCAGAAGTGGATGGCTGGAGGGACCTAATAAGGTCTACATTCCATTTCTGGCTTGTGGCGATCTCAGCGGTTATGACTCGGACCGATCATACCCGCTTCCAAGCACAGAAGGTGGCTCCTACCGGAGCTTGGATCCTGTCCAGCCTCCCATTGCTCCACCATACAAAACTGCCCTGGAAATGAAGAAGGCGTCCAGCCACGGTGTTAGTGCAGATATCAGTAAATTGTCCCTGGACTCTTGAACTGTGATCTGGATGTAGATCTAGTTGCAACTTGCAACTGGTTTTTAACCGTGTGAAGATTCAGAAACCGTCCAATAATGATGCCCCCACACTGTTAGCTTAGAAGGGAGCTGGAATCCGTACTAGATCATGGATTTGGCTCTTCTGCCCCCACTCTAAAAAAGAAAATGAAATGTACGAGATGCTTATCAATTTGAGTTGTGCCTCTGACGAGATGATTCACTTTTGGATGCTTAAGATGTGTTGGTCACCGCCGTGAAAATTCACTTTTGGAAAAAAGCCTGATTATATCCTTTCATATGCTTTTATAGAAAATTAAGATAGCTATGTGGTTCTTACATTGTTTAAGAATCGAACCAGTGTTGTTATTGGCTACATTGCAATCTAGTTTCTTGTTTCATGGAATTTCTTGAACTACCCAATCTTCTGAGGTCGATTATAGTAAATTTCAGCAAGTTATTGTAGTCAGTCTGGACCTCCCTGTTGACAACCGCGAAAGCTGGTTCTGGTGATATGTTTGCCTGGCTCTGTTAATCTTCTTGTAGGTTTTTTTTGCCTTCCCTTAGGTGCTACCTAGCCCACATTACAAGGCTCGTGTGCTTGTGCATAGCTCGTCAACACCTAAGGACAGATAGATCAAATATTCAGATTGTATATACACGGTGAAATTTATAACACAGGAAACATCAGAGCTTGTGTAAGAAAATACTTGTTCATTTTGGGATCTAACGAAACAACTTTAAAAATAATTCTGAGGGCATCTTCACGAAGAGTTTGACGAAAAACTTTGGGAACTTAAAAAACTTGAAGGAATTTTGTGTCTCTGACAATGGTTGTCCGTGTACACTGGTGGGCAGGTCCTCCGTGCGTGTAGGCTGGAGCGTCTCAACAGTGAAACACCCTTTTGGTCGATTTGCTCCCCTAGCGTAAAAACTAGAATCGTTTTCACCGGATTCCAACTCAAAATGTTTCGATTTTCTTCTCTTTGGCACCGATTCAAACTAGAAACTGAAACGTTTTACCTTTGCCCAGACGGACCCTTATACGCTATCGAATCAGGAGCACAAACTGAAGTGCTCAGGCAGTCAGGCCTCAACTGCCTCTAGGCAAACTCATTTGTGGCTGTGGGCCTGTGGCCTTCCGAAGCAAGATAGTGAGGATAACTGGATAAGGAGACTTCCGTTGGACCAGTCGTGCATGTCGGTTTCCCCAACCCGCAGCCGCAGCCAAGAAGAGGCTTTGCTTCTCTCCTCTTCCTCTCGCTGCTGCTGCTGCCTACTGCGAAAAACACGAAGAAGGGAAGCCCTTGAGTTGATCATCCGATGGTGGCCATTGTGACAGAGGCATGGGGTCTTGCCGGATGCGGCGCGGCGGCGCAGGAGGCGCCAGTGCAGCAGCATCCTCCTGCAGCGGTCAAGGCCAAGAAAGCCGCGTCGTTCAGAGGCGCGAGTACCATCAGATGCCAGGACCGGCGTGAAGCCGTCGTCGTCGGCAGGCGGAGCGGCCTGGCGTCATGCGTGCTCGCCGCCCTCGCCGCGTCGTTCTCTCCCCTTGCCGCCGCCGACCGAGCCGCGCGGGCTGCCGTCCTGGAGGAGGACGACGACATTGAGCTGCTCGAGCGCGTGAAGGAGGACAGGAAGAAGCGGCTGCAGAAACAAGGGGTCATCAGCTCCTCAGGCACCGAGACTGGTAATCTCCTAGTTTTTCTTGTTCATTTCCCTGATGAAGAAGAAAAACGTGTGAAGATTTGCAAGAACAGTGATCGTGTAGATTGATTACAGACCACAGGGTATTTGCAGGACCTTATCTACAAGCTGAGCAAGGTCGGGCAGGCCATTGACAAGGACGATCTCCCGGCTGCCGGCGGTGTTCTCGGCTCAAGCCCTGATGCCCAGTGGGTCCAGAACGTCAATGCAGCTTTCTCCAAGGTCTGGCTCTCTTTGTTCTCAATTGCTTCTTGATTCTTTACGCAGACATCTCATGTTCCCTTCTCAAAAACACATTTTTCAACCACAAAAAAACAGTTCAGCTCTAGCCCAGAGGAGAAGGACACGGTTGATAGCTTCAACTCCTCGTTGGCCTCCTTGATCACATCAGGTACCTTGAATAGCTGGGCGAACAACCAAGTTGCAAGTTTCCATATGGATCTAAGCTACTACCTTCATCTTGTTGCAGTGAACAACCGTGATGCTGAATCCTCCAAATCCGCGTTTGTGTCGTCTGCGACAGCGCTGGAGAAATGGATAGCGTCGGCCGGATTGGGTGGCCAGCTAAAAGGCTACTGAAAGGGATGAACTGGCTCAAGAGAAGCCGGGTGTTCTCGTCCTTGAAGCAACGGCTAACGGCTATAATGTCTCAAGAATGGTTTTTGACAGAATTTATAAGGATTCAGCAGCTGCAAATCTTCCTAGATAAGACTTCAGACAAATCTGCGAGAATTTCCCTTGTGTTTTTGTCCCCTTGACCGTTAGAAACTGCGTCATTCTTTGCAAGAACAATTAGGAAAGTAAAGCCTTTTCTGTTCTTATCTATAGCTTGCAGTATATGATGTGAAATTGAGGTGCACTCAGATTAATACTGACAGGAGTACCGATTACGTGTATGCGAAAAATAGGACTGCATCCTTAAATCAATTAGGCCAATTCAGCAAGTACGGCAAGTTGCATTAGCTAATCACAATTCACAGGTGAAAACCAGATTTCAGCATTCAGATGAGAGACTTTTGTTGTTGTTGTACTACTAGCCAAACAAGAGCATTAGCCACAAATGCAGATGCGAACGCAGCTGTCTAATACTTAATGTTACAGAAGTGTAATAATGTACAAGGAACGACTACAATACCATCATAAAGTATTATGCCCTCAACTTCTGATGGAGTAGACAACCGATCCAATCCAAACTATTGCAATATAAGATCAGAATACTGGAAAAGAAATAGCTAACTCAGAAATTGCTCAAGTTCTACACCAATGGAGATTTGCCTGCCCATGAGTATGTACAAATGGATGACATGTGGCTGCTCAACCTGCAGGGATAAATAAATAAAATAGCAATGAGCACCAGAGTGCATCACTTGAAACTGTAAGAGAAAACAACTCAGATTAAGATTTTATCAACTCAATTTTGGCATAACCAACGGCCACGCTATCACCTACGACACATACACATACACTGACATTTTTGTGCGGTCCAGTAAATGGCCGAAAATCATTTGCTGTGGGTAGACTACACTTTCGCAATGGTGGTATGAGCTGTACTCATAGGCTGGATGAAACTAAAAAGAAAATGAAGGATGGCTCAGTAGTCACCTGTATGATCTCCACCTGCAGAATCTGAGAAGTTATTTGTTTCAGAAGCAAGGAATGGTGATTTATTATAATTCTCCAAGACCTCTGCAGAAACCCAAACCAAGACAAATAAGGCATAAAGACACATAAAGAGGGGAGGGGGTGGGGGATAATATACACAAAATTACAGAAAAAATACGGACAACACTGGAAGGTACCTGCACTTTGGCTGAAATCCTCTACCAAGTCCGGAAAGATAAAATTTTGGGGAAACTGATTCAAGAAGCCAAATGATGATGACTCAATATCCAGAAGTGAATCATTCAGTGGTTGCCCATTCAACTCTGAGCTGCTAAAGGATCCACCAGACACATCACCTATTGACTGGCATGATTCAAGGAAAGCATTCCCAAAAGCAAAATCAGCATTAGTTGAATAACCAGACTCCGTCTTTACCGCTGTCCCATTATCCACACCAAATAGCACAGCAGCTGAGTTCTGTGTTGACTGCAGATTACTTGGAGGATCTATTGCACTGTGAAGATGATGCATCTCTTTACTAGAATAAATTAACTGATCCCCAGTCGGTGTGCCGTTCATTATACCACTTAAACTTCCATTGGGCATTAGTCCATGTAGCATTGCAGACCCAGGAGCTGTATCTGGCAAAAGGCATAAATATTGCATTACTGAAACAAGAAAATAACAATCTTAAAATGTCACTACACAACAGGATGGTAGCACGCGCAGTCAATAAATGGGAAACTTTACAACAACAACAAAGTAGAAACTTTTTACCACAGATAAAGAACGGGGAGTGAAGGTGATAATATATAGATCCTTAAAAAGTTAGTATAAAACTCCAATTGATAAGCCTTTCGAGATTATACAGTGATTAGATCACTTTGCAAAAAAAAAAAAAAAAAATCATGCACTGCATAAGATTCCCAAAGATAGTTCTAGCATTTCACTCAGCAAATCAGACTACTCAATCAAATGACGAGCAATCACTCATTTTTTTTTCTGGAACACGCAAGTGAACCGCATATTCTTTGTATAAAGTGACAGAACAGACAAAATGACCATTACAAGAGCAACCACCTAAGTCCTAATCTCAAGCCAATATTCACAAAACCTGATGCTAAAGAAAACAAGTGACCTGACCTGGCAATCACTCAATTATCACCCAGATGCAAACTCACAAATAAAAAGCTCCAAAGCTGGAAACAAATGTCTCACATGGGTTCGAACTAGAGCCATTTGGAGGATCAGTAGACATCGACGGGATTCCTGAAGAAAATTCTCTGTTCATATTCTGTAACTGGTCCTCAAGAAGCTTGTTGAAGACTGTTATTTGATTCTTAAGCCTCAGTCTCAAATAGTATGCCTTGAAAAACTCACGATTCTGTTCCTCAAGTAGTTGCCAAACTGAAAAGATCATGCAGACAGGTACGTGCCATAAATTAGAAATCAAATGGTATGCCTTAAAAGAATGTCTACACATAACGTTTTGTAAAAATAAGCGTTGTTAGAAATTGGGACAGAAATGAGTGGAACTCTGTAATCTCAATTTCCAGTAATATCATTAGAAATTCGGATAGTTGTAGTAACAATATGCTTTGCAATTTTAGAACATTGCTGAAACTCGCAAGTAAGATAAAAGGAGTCCCATCACTGTATGAGATCATATCAAGCATTACCAAGTTCAGTAAATTGAGGCTCTATATTGGCTTCACGAGATAGGGCGTCAACCACTTCTTTCTGGTTCATATACCGCTGAAGGTAGCGTTCTATAAGAATCCGAACCTGCACAACAGTATTAAGCAACTGGAGTTAATGCTTCCCATCAAATCAAGTTAAATACACATGAACTCTTTGAAGCAAGTATAATTCAAAAAACACACGCGCACACAGACGCACGCGCGCGCGCGCGCACACGCACTGTTGAGATTGTTGTAGGCACTATCATGCTGGTGTTCATCTCAAACCCTAGAGCACCAATTTCACAATACTAAGCGCTCGAATCAACCTTTAGCGAGCCATGTTCTTTGTGAGAAACAAACAAACGGTCAGCAAATTCACTAGGAACTATGTGCCCGTAAAGGAAGGGAGTGCAGCTATTCAAGAAGCAACCAACGATTAGGAACGCAGCAAAGGCATTGAGCTACCGACGAGCTCCATGTCCTCGCGAGAGACCTTGCGGACGTCCTCCCGCGACATGCCGGACGCAGCAGCTGTCTCCTTCCCCTGGTGCTGCCCTAGCGTAGCGCCACCTCCCTTCCTCTCCCAGCAACGCTCCTCCCTGAGCAGCAAAGACGATTTCAGCGAGAGGAACAGCGTCAAACGAATTCAGAGGTTGCAAGAGTACGGACCGCACCCCACCTCCCGTGATTTGACGCGAGGGAAGGGAATTTCAGCTCGCTCCCGCGCGATGAGAGGAGGAAGGAAGCGGGGAGGTGAGAGAAAAGAGGAGAAGAGCGGCGGGCGGCGGCGGCGGCGGCTCGGGTTAATCCACTGAGCTAAGGCAGCCAGTGTGGCTAGTTGGGTTGGGGAAAAGGTGGGAGAGCTCGACTGGGTGCAAATTGCGATGGCGACGGGGCTCTGTTCTGGAATCTGGGGCACCAGCTCGGAATTGGAGGAATATTTGATACTGCAGCAGTGAATCTTTTTGCACGGAATTCAATAGTTCTGTCGCTTTATATCTGTTCGGTACAAACTCCAGCGAAAAAGCCACCGATTGACATGTCGGGATGCAATTAGCGGCAGGTGAAATGATGCGTTTATTAACTGATCGAGTATGATATGCTTTGATTAACTTTTGCATTAAGAAATTGGACAGGAGAAAAAAGGCTGGGGGAAGACGAGAGACGCTGTCGAATCTCAGATGTGCAGCCAGTGACGCCGCACCATATCATCCCACTCGGAATCTGCTGTTGATCCGATGCTTTATCCGTCCAATTAGCTTCTATTTGTACTCTGTTGAAAGCAGTACTGGGCTTTTTTGCTTTTTCAAAATGGGATGCATTGCTGCAAGCATTCACCAAACTATGTAGTTGCATTGTTCGTAATGTTTTGCGACACTGGATGCTAAATTCCGTGACTGATCTCAACCAGGCTGAGTGTGACCACTCTCCTCCATGTCTTGCCTGGATCTCTTTGGCCCACATCTATCAGCATATTTGCAGCTCTGGTTCCAAGCTTATTTTCACCATGTGCCTTGCCTCCTGGCACTAAAGATGGAACCCCATATGACAATATTCGGTTCCATTGGCATCGTGTGAAGAAGCTCCATAGCTTCATCCAAAACCCAACTGCGACAAAGCAGATCTATCATGGAGCCAGTGTTTTATCTGCGGATGTATCTTGTGCACTAAAAAAAAAAAACTGTGGCGATGCACCTAAGCTCGCAAGGGCAGAGAGAAAGCTCGCTTGCCCGTCGAGTTATACCATATGCCCCGCTAGCCGCAACTGCGACAGCGTCCAAGGAAATTGGATAAATTCCTGCCCCGAACATAAATACGAAGAATCCAATCCAACAAACAGACAATAACTGGAAGCAAGCACGTTCTGGATATCGACCTTCAATTGCAACAGCACTAGCTTCCTTGGAAAATTCTAGCCCGGCACACAAGTATGAACTATCCAACACAGTAACTGGAAGGCAGCATGGTCCACCTTTCACATCCAGCAGTACATGACCTGTAATCCGGTGCATGAGCACCACACCCACAAGCAGTATAACGATGGCACTTAGCAGAATATCATACACAAAGTGCTAACTGCAGCACAAGCTGTCAGATTCAAACTACATAGCTAGTTGAAAACGAACGAGCACCAAACAGGTTCATAACGAGCCGTTAACCTCAGGATGACCACCAGAAACAGCAAAAAAAAAAAAAACTCGCAATGACAATCAGATGAAATGGTAATCTAGTTCTGCAAACCAAGAAGTAAGGATTGCTTCCACTGGTTGTCCTCCAATTAAGCAACCACTACGGGGTCCCATTAATATGTACACAAACATGCAACGATTCGAACCAGACAGAGCTTGTTGACATGTAAGATCAATTTGCAACAGATGCCCCCTCAGACTTGATGTCGTTAGACAGGCCCTGTGGTAGATAAGATGATCATAAAAGGTTGTGAGCAATGTTGTCCAAGAATTTTATTTTATGGAGAAGGAACCGTACTGATTGTTTGGACCATCTGTCCCTGACAGGAATGTGTATGGAAAAAACAGATTCCGGGAATAAAAATATCACATACCAGGTCATTATTAAATGAGTTGTTTTTTGGGAATGCTGGCAGGACAGGTTTCACTTGAGAAGTTGTTGCTAGTTTCTCATTCTTCGCAACTTGATTGGGATTGCTGCTGCTATCTGTCTCAGACACCTCAGCAAAATGCTTGTCACCACCAGGTAAACCCTGTGGTAGCAAGGGAATATGAAGAAAGGTTGTAAACCATGCTGATCAAGAACTTTGACCGGAGGAACAAACAGTGAAGTTTTACTTTTCCCCAGACAAAACACACCACGAAGATGAAACAATGCAATTTTAATGCACAGTTGAAAACATTGTGTACCTGGCCCTCATGAAGGTCGTTGGTATCAGCGAATGTTGGAAAGCCCAGTTCAGTGTCATTATGAACCATGTCTTGTGAGTCCAGATCATGAAGCATGTCAATCGTCAGATGTATGTCAAATTCATTTGCCTTGAGCAACTCATCAATGAAGTCTGCGGAGACATTGGGGAACATCGAACAGATTGATTTGACCAGAGCAACTGGATCCATGTCATATTCCTCGTACTGCAGTGGATCCAAAATGCTATCAGAAATGTCTCCCTTGGAGGACGACTCTGCAGAGATGTATGAGCCAATGTGTATTAAGCATATGAAGAAGGAGAATATACCAGTACAAAAGCAGCATGTTAGTCAGAAATAATGTTTTCATTTTCACCTGCTTGTTTCTCAGGGGTCTTGCCTGCAAATGAACTCATGGAATCAGGAATGAAAGGACTGGCATCTGGATTCAACGGGGAAGACCCTTGCATTGTTCTTTCTTCAACAAATCTGTAAATGTTTGAAGATGAAAAGTCAGTGTGTAGTTCCATGTGCTATCTTAAATACAGAAGTATAACCTACAAACATAATCACTGGAAAAGGTAATCCAGAAATGCCCAGCCACACCTTACATCAAGAGATATATAGTAATATAGTCTCATTGCCAATGTTAACTGATTAGACAGAGTTAAAAAGCCTCAAATGTGTACTAGTTTCGCAAGGTTAGTTCCAATTTCATTCTCATCCAGGTGCAGCCAATATCGGTACCAAAATGATGCCGAGTCAAGATTGAAATGAACCCAAAAATCACGACGCCAACAAAAATACGTAGAAATAAAAAATACCTATACCACAATAGGCACAAGGCAATCTGACCCTAATTACAACTAAATAGCATCGCTGTTGCTGCGAATCCTACGGAAGCTTCTCATTGATCTTCCCCAATCACCAGTTTTCCCGTCGCACGTGCAAAATAAACCAGGTGCCGCGCTACCGCAAGTCTATAGCAACTCACTGCCAAAGGATAAAATCCGGATAAACGATTCAACGCACGAGCATTCCCCTTCCCACCTGATCAAAGGCGCTAGTAAACTCTAGGAACCCGGACCATAAGTGGATCCGCGGGCAGGATCCTATTCCTAGGCGAAATCGACCTAGGCGGTGCCGTGGATAAGCGCGCGGCAGGATCAGATCAGTGGCTCAAATACGAGAGAGCGGGACAGGTCAGGAACCCTAACCTGAGGACGATCGCGGATTGAGGAGGCGGTGGGGTCGGTCGCCGGCGTCGGCGCTTGCGTCGCAGGGTCGTCGCGGGGATCGCTTCGCGGGCAGGCGATAGAAAGTGAGGAGACAGCGAGAGAGGACTGGGGAGAGCGGAGAAGCAGAGGAAAGGTGATGGGAAACGGCAGTGGACGGAACGGGGAATCACACCCCCCATCGCATAGGCCCACGGGCCTAATTTAATCGGAGGGGCCCATTCCAGTCGGCTTTCTGGGCCAATGAGAAAACCGTTCGTGCCGCTTTCATCGTTTCAAGTGATTCATGCATGCAAAAGGGTAGCTGGAAGGCATGATCATGATGTATATATGAGACGGAAGTATAGCTCCACAAAATAAAAAAAAGTACAGTAACAGAAGGCGAATACAGGCACAGTGAATCGGCGTCGATCTGAAGATCAGAAGCGCAAACAGCAACGTCAGAAAGAAGCAGTGCAGGCCACGCACGTCAGAAACAAGTTCCGTCTTCTCAACATCGAATTATCGACATCCGTACTCGTCGCCGGTCCGTCCATCCTGATACCTAATCCACCACCATGGCCGATCAGCATCGATCATCGTATCCGTGGCCCGAACGCACAAGTATCTGTCGAGGAATCTCCATCGCCAATTCTCCATCTGTGCTGGTTGCTGTTGCTTCAATTCTGCGGCCGCAGACGACCCATCGCGCTCGTTGGAGGAAGGCTCCTCCGGTCGTTTGTTGTTTGCATCGGAAGCAACGCATCTGATTTGCTGTTCATCTTCTTCTTAGGTGGCCGTGACGGCATGGTCCGTTTCCTGTTCGGGAGATGGTGGGCGGTACTGCACTGGCAAAATGCCTGGTCCTTGATTGCGTTATCTTGAGGACCAGCACTAAGCACAAAAGTGCCTCTCGTAGACGGTACTTCTGCAGTTAGGTGTCTCTACAAGCAGGTATAGAAAGCACGGGACTTTTATACGTAGGTTTCTCACTCACACCTGGGCGTTGGCCCTGATTCTGGAGATTGAAAATGACAGAGCAACCACCCTAGTGGATAAATGGTGAATGCAGGCAAAAAAAAAAAAATTCCATTTCTCGCTTGTGGAGGAAGTTCGTCAGGGGCAGCAGCAGAGTGTTGAGCTTCGTACAATACAAGATACCCAAATATGTCAAGGCGCCAGCGTTACATGGATTCTTCCTTGGAGCTGAGCAGCCGATGATGGGTTTCTGCATTTGCAAGCAAACCCCATCCAAGCCGAACACGCGCGCGCGCCTACGGTGCACCGTGCACGGACACAATCATAAAACCTGCCCTGCTGCCGCTGGCAACAATATTTTTATCACTACTTAACTCGTCGGAGAAGATCGAAGCATCCGAACTCCGACGGCAACCGCATGCTGGGCATCTCGTAAACACAACAGCCAATTCATCGACAACCTTTTCAATTTTAGATAATGCAATTATTCGTCATCGGCTTTCCTTTTTAAGATTGCAAATGCAACAGTACATCGCCAGGTGACCTTGCTGTTGCTCGCTGTACGCTTTCCGGTACCCACAGTGCCGCACCGATGCGTCGTCCGTTTCTTTGGACCCGGCTAGCAGTGCAGTGCCGGGGCCGCCGGCAAG
Organism: Zoysia matrella; assembly: GCA_001602295.1. Lineage (NCBI taxonomy): Eukaryota > Viridiplantae > Streptophyta > Magnoliopsida > Poales > Poaceae > Zoysia > Zoysia matrella. The sequence goes on from BCLG01001957.1 coordinate 11,388, forward strand.
CGCATCGGCGGGCGGGGCCGCGCCACTGAGGAACGGAGGAAGGAACGAACGGCCGGCCGCCGGGTTGAGGGGCCAGGGCCTTCACGTGCGGTGCCGCAGTGGTTGCCCGGCATACAGGGACCCTCACCCACCACGGCCACGCGCGGCCACCAACCTCTCCACCTTTTAATACCCGCTCTACGGCAACTTTCCCCCGCTAGCTGCATCGATCGTCGGATCCAGCTCCGGCCTAGACTCAGAGAGGAGAGGAGAGGAGATGAAGCAGCCGCGGAGTCGGCAGGAGCCGCGCAGGATGGGCAACGCGGCCATGGTGATCACCATGCTGCTCTCCCTCTGCGTCCTCACATACATCAAGGCGCGATACTGCTCCAACCCGTTCCGTACGTTCCCTTCTTCCATCCTCTTCTATCTTCTTCTCTCCCGCACTGTTTAGAGCTGGAGCCTGGCCTGTAGTCGTCAGATGAAATTGAATGAAGCTGATGATTGATGATGGATGGATGGATGGATGGATGGACGCAGCCAAGGCGTCGGAGGAGCTGGAGGTGGTGGAGATCGACGAGGACTACGACAGCACCAGGTACAAGCTGGACGGCCCGATAGGCGAGGAGGACTTCGACCCGGCGCGGCCGACCTGCTACCCGACGAGCAAGCGCTCGGAGCGGTGCGCGGCGGTGGGCGACATCCGGGTGGACGGCAACCACTCGGTCATCTACATCAGCCCGCTGGGCCGGGAGTGGAAGACGAAGCCGTACGCGCGGCGCCACGACGCCGTGGCCATGGACGAGGTGCGCGAGTTCACGCTCCGCCCCTTCGGCGGGGCCAACGACACCGCCGTGCCGCCGCTCTGCACCAGGAACCACTCCGTCCCGGGCTTCCTCTTCTCCAACGGCGGGTTCGCGGGGAACCTGTACCACGACTACACCGACGTGCTGGTCCCGCTCTTCACCAGCACGCACCACTTCGGTGGGGAGGTGCAGTTCATGATCAGCGGGATCAAGGACTGGTGGGTCGACAAGTTCACGCCGCTGTTCCGCCAGCTGTCCAAGTACGACATCATCGACGTCGACAACGACCAGGAGGTGCACTGTTTCCCGCGGATCGTCATCGGCTCCACCTTCCACCGCGCCATGGGGATAGACCCCACGCGCTCGCCGGGAGGAGTCACCGTCGCGGACTTTAAGCGGCTCCTACGACGCACCTTCCGGCTGGAACGCACCGTCGCGTCGCGGACGGGCGCGCCTCGCCGCGACAAGCCCCGCCTGCTCATCATCTCACGCAAGAACTCCCGCCGCTTCGTCAACGAGCGCGCCATGGCGCACGCCGCCGCGCTGGCAAGGTTCGACGTGCGCATCGCCGAGCCGGACAACCACACGGACATGCCCAACTTCGCGCGGCTGGTGAACTCGGCGGACGTGATGATGGGCGTGCACGGCGCCGGGCTCACCAACATGGTGTTCCTCCCCAGCCGCGCCGTGCTCATCCAGGTGGTGCCGTTCGGCGGGCTGGAGTGGCTCAGCCGCGTCACCTTCAAGGACCCGGCCAAGGACTTCGACGTGAACTACATGGAGTACAACGTGTCGCTGGAGGAGAGCTCGCTGAGGGACCTGTACCCGAAGGACCATTTCTACCTGAAGCATCCCTACGACGTGCACAAGAAGGGATGGGACGCCATCAAGACGGTCTACCTCGACAGGCAGAACGTCAGGCTAAACCTCACAAGGTTCACCAAAACGCTGGAACAAGCGCGAGATCTGCTGCCATGATCGATCCTCTGTTCTCTCTGATTGGGGTTGAAGGGGTAGATAGGTTCACCGTGTCTTCAAGCTCATTTTGTCTCTGTTTTTCTTGTGGCAAAGATCGATTCATTTCTTTCATTTTTTCTTTTTTTTTTGGTGTAAAAAAAGAGGGAGAGGAACAAGCTCGTGTCATAGACAAGTGTCCAAAGTTAATTTACAGACACACACTGTAAAGTGATTGATTCTTGATAAATGACCGGACAAGGAAAAAGCTAAATTATTATGTCCATAGCCCATAGTGTGTGTGCTCATGGCTTTGCCATCAGCAGGTTTCAAAATGTCTCCCGAAAGCATAAAAAATGCCTTGGTTGCCTTTTTGATCTGGTTACAACCTGGCCTCCTCTTCAGTCATCAGTTCATCCTCAACAACGGAGGCTTGAAACCCTGCATCCTTAGGCCGATGTTTGGAACACATGAATTTCATAAAAATCTCATCGAAATTAATTTAATTTCACAGAAAAATATAAGAATAGAAAAAATTTCCGCATTTCATATGGGACCTTAATAAGAACTTGTGTTGGAAGGAGGTCTTAACTTGAACTTAAAGCACCAAGAAGAGACTTTGAACTCACTTTCGTCAGCTTAAAGCACCAATCCCATCGTCCTCTGTTTCTCTGAAAAGCCGATCAGAGCTTGGAGAAGGGGAAAAAAACCTTGTTAAGGTTGACGCCTAGCCTATCATGCGCCATGAACAAGCATTGAACCCAGCAAGTTGCAGTTGTTGCTCAACAGTTTTCCTCTAGAAAAGAAGGTTTGGACAGGAGTCACAGGACAGGAGAGTAAACCAACTTAAGGAAAGGGGGTCAATTTCTTTTAATTTCCTTGGACCAACCAGAGATTAAATAAACGTGATCATATAGATAGTGGCCGTGGAAAACGCCCACGCAACCGACAGTATGCCTTTCTCTGGACTACGGAAGCAGATATTGAATAACAAAAATTTTATACACACCCTTCCTGCTTTCAGAGAGATTACAAGTATCTTTCAGATAAGAATCGATTAACCCACACGGTGAGTAGGTGGTGGACTACTGGGATTTGGAAACAGCTCAGCAGCCACGACAACCTCCACTTGGGAGCTAGTACCAAATTTCTGTTCCTTTCACGATGTCGTCATTCAGCTGCAGGAACCAGAAACAAACGTACTCCAAAGCCATCACATGTAAGCAAAGTATACTCCCCGCTTTTAGGCTGATGGATCAGTCCTGCCAGATCCAGGGCGTTAAGCTTGGGAGTTGCTGCCTAGGACCTATGGAACCATATGGATATGGATGTCCTATAAGAGAAACAATTCTTGTGAGATATATATTCGAAAATGAGATAACAGTGATTGAATTTCAAATAAAACATTATATTCGAAAACGAGATAACAGTGATTGAATTTCAAAAAAAAAAAAAACTCATTCCAGGTCTTGAACTTCATTGTTTCAATGCAAGCTGCGCCTAGAAATTTCAGTTGGAGTGGCAAAAGGATGACAGGGGAGTGTTTCTGGAAGGCATCGTTGTCTGTTTGGCCAGACATGAAAGCATGTTCTGAAGGGAATGCCTACTGATCAAGAGGAAATGAATGCGGTCATTGAAAATACCACTTCACTAAGATGCAACTCTCTCGGTCATACATCTTTGTCTCTACTTTTGTCCGGTTCACCCCTTTGACTAAATTTTGTAATGATACCAAACAAGTAGAGCAAATGAAGCTTTTAGATGGCATCAATTAGGACTGTTAATTTGTTCACGTTATTATTGTTCATGTGCTCTAATCCAAGGTTGGCAATGATGCTATACATCCTAACATCTGTGCCAGTGCTACTCTTTTGCGTGTTTAAGACTTCTGCTCCAACAGATGGGTGACAGAAAAGATATCTAAGGACGCTTACTTCATATTACATTACATTAGTTCTGTTCACTTTTTCTTGCATAGACCTGCATTCTCTCAGAATAGTTTAGTCAGGCAACAAAACTTTTTCTTTTCTCCTTTTGGTTTAGTAACAATAAACAAATGTCAGGAAACATTCAGTCAGTGATCTCAATGTGTTACTGAAACATATACTACGTTTTAATAATTAAGTAATCCATTCAAAAATATTCCACGATGAAGCCCTCAAGGAAGGTGGGCATACTACAACGAAGTGGCGCACCTTCTCCTTTTTGCCTGAATCTTGCTCCTTTTCAGTTTCTATTTGTGTACCTGAAAGAACCGTATCAACAGCTGAAGCTTATCGGGATGCAACATCAGATATTTGAAGCCTTCTTAAAGATTGAAGGTACACAAGCTAAGTAATCTCAAGGAAAAGACAGCGGATTAGGTAGACCAGTGCATCATGATAGTAATTTAATGGTAGGTTAGTGCTGTTTGTCTTTGAATGATTGTGGAGTATACAGTCTGATAGGGTAAAGAGGGGGGGGGGGGGGGAGTATGAATAAAAGCCTGGTAGCAGCAATAGTTTACATGCTTTATGCCATTTCTGTTTTTCGTGTTTCTGATGGTATATTTGGATTGTTAATTCCTGATATACATGTGTGCAAGAGCTCTTCGTGATACTTGGAGCACCATGCGTTACTGTATTCAGGTTGAAGAATGTTCGCTCTATCTAGTACACAGAAATGAAAAAATAACCATACCATGCTTACCTTATGGGCGCCATAATCTCAGCTGATGACATTCATGCCAATGTTACACTGCCATCTGAATATTGAACTCTACTCCGAGCCTTTTCAGCCTACAGAGAACAAAGTAAAAAGCAGTAGAAAAATAGTTATCAAAAACATATACGATAAAGCACATCACATAGACTCAATACAGCATGGATCATGGATCGTAAGTAAAACAATTCCCTTGTAGTACTATAATAGTACCCAATTGACAGTGTGGCCTGAATGGAGTAACAGTACAATGTATATAATGCCTCTGTATCATATTACTTGTTATTCTAGCATTCTCCATTTTTTTCTGAATTACTTGTCATTCTCACTTCTCCCTTCTCAATACATTTCTATCTCTCTCCTCACTTCTTGAGCACCACAACTTTTTTACCTCTCCTTAATTCCCATGCCTAGAGCTGAAATGACAAACAAATTATGCTAACCAACATATACCTCCTCATCCCAGCTGGTTCGGAGCATCATCACAACCAAAGCTAATATTTGGACTGCCATAGCACATATAATTCCCAGCCAAAGGCCCTGTCACATGATTTAAGTCAGAGAATGTAGGGGCAGAATAAAAAAAAAATGTCATCTAAAAAAATGCAACTTACCATGCCACCAATATTCAGAACAAATGCAAAAATAACGGCTGAAGGGAGACCGACAACATAATAAGACAACAGGTTGATAACAGAGCATACTTTCTGCCAACCACATCCTCTAGCGGCGCCTTAAAAGCCATATACAGATATAAGTTTTGAAAAAATATCAGTTAATACAACACTGCTGTGATTATGATTCATTAGTTGCAAGAGTAAGGGCAGCCCGGTAGTATCCAGGAAAGGGCCAGACCACTTGAGCCGTTTACAAGTGGCATGAATAATCACTGATAAATCTATGATTCTGGAGGCCATAGAAAAACGACCACTCTTCTACTAGCCCCATGTATCACTTGTCTTTGATAAAAGGACTACTGATAGCTAACATAGAAACATTGCTTTAGAATGATATTCGTCCTCATTAGACTCCAGCATACCGGCAAAGCCTCTTGTTTGTAGTGTACTAGTGTGCCATACTGAAACTGTCATTCCAGAATTCCAAATGTATTAACAGTACTATGAGGCTAGTCAACCCACATAAACATAAAAGGGATCAATCAAAACAAAAGTTAAGTGACTGTAAAGCATGGTATGCAAAATAGGGTATCCACAAATGAGACTTTCAATAGGAAGTAGTACATCATGATGCAAATGTGGCATATTAGAGGGTATCTTTATTCCAAACCTGATAGCGTGCATTGGATTCCATCCATGAAGTCAGAAGTAGCAAGAACTGGCATCATCATTGATACATACTTCACGACCTCTTGTTCATTGCTGTATAAATAACCCCAGATATCTCGAATCAATATTGTGATAATAGCTACGACAAGGCCTTCAGTTAGGCACATGATTCCAGAAATATAAATGGATAGGCGTGCGGCCTGAGGATTTCCTGCACCTAGTTCATTGGAAACTCTTATACTGCAAGGAAACGACTGATGTGGATCAGAACTAGTTAGCCACAATTTTCTGGTGTTGAATATAACAAATGGAGGAAACTGGTAAACAAAAAATGATGTTGCTCTGACCTTATTGCATTGCTGAGGCCGCTTGGAATTGTATAAACCATCCACATTGTGTTAAGGCTGCAAAAGAGCGAAAGGCTGTTACACAAGAAATGAAAAGTGAAATGGATGCAACTGCTAAGGATGACCCATATTAATGCTATAGGATCAAACAGAAGTGATCTGTCTGTTACAATTTCTATGTTTGAAAGGAAGGAACACATTTCTAGTTGTGTTTGCTTACCTGATAGACAAAATTGAAGTTTCCAGTTTTGGATTCGGAAGAAAGCCTGCAAGGAGAACCACCATCTCAAACGCCCAATACTCCAAGCTGAACTATCTTGCATGTTAGATGTAAAAAAGAAAGGCACTGAAAGCTTATTTAAATACAAGTCATCCAACTATCAAACTTACCAGGTCATAAAAGTAGATGAAATGGCAAGCCTTAGATACATGCTAACATCCTTCAAGTTCAGTGCCTCTCTAGACCAGGCTCTCCAACTCCTCCTGCCAGCTTCAGAGACTTTAACATATGTCGCAAGCAGTGCGACATTGATCCAGTAAGATATTGAGATTGCCAAAGCTGCACCTTGGTTGCCAAGGCCAAAATTCTGAACCAAGAGCCAGCATAACAGAATATGAAGTAGCAAAGTCACTCCAGAGCAAACTACCATTATGTGCACTACATTTTGGGTTTGCAGGAATCTGGTAAGACACTGAAGCAAACCATATGCAAAAAGACCAGGATTCAACCACCGAGCATACAGTCCAGCTTCATATGATATCTCAGGATTTTGACCAAGCGCGATAAGGATTTCACCAGTGAAGGCCAAAACAAGGGCCAGTGGAATTGCGGTAAGCATGAGAACAACAATAGCCCTTTGGGTGTGCGCCCCGAGCATATCGAATTGCCTTGCTCCATAGGATTGTCCACAAAATGTGTCCAACGCGCTTCCCATACCCAGCTTGAAATGGAAAAACGATATGACTTTCAATAAAAAAAAAACTTGTGGTAAAGCTAAGCATAGTAGCTGAGAAAATTGCACAGACATGTGTAAATCAATCAATAGCTGCTAACTTTTAGTCACACAAGCACACTGCAACAATTAACATGAGAAAACATTTGGAATAGTGTCAAAACAGTCATTTAGCGTGCACTAATTTTGGTCCATGTGTTTTCCATTGGAATTAATTTTATCTACCGTGCACACGCAGCAGTATCTGAGTCAAGCGCGGTTTATTACTAGTACACTGAAGCCGGTGACGTTGGCGAAGGAGGCGGCAACGGAGGCGACGGAGAGAGAAAGTGTAACGACCGAGTTTTCACTTACCTTTCGATAAGTCCCGATCTCACGTGACGTTGCCAATCCCAGGAGTTTGGCAATCACGATATCACAAGCGATCAATCAAAGAACCATAACAGAAATATTAAACAAGAAACAAATTAGAAAATTAGCAGATCAGAGTAAAATGATTAGAATATAATCCTTCAAAGGGGTCCATCGGCACGCAGGCCGGAAATATCTCAGAGCGGATATATCTCTATCGTGAAACCAACAAAAGCAGCGACGGAAGCATCATCCTGGCGACAGTAGCGAACCTCCTCCACACAGGTTAGCTTGAGCGCAGGAGCGGACGTCACGGGCCGTCAGAGACGTAGTCGAAGTCGAAGCTGAGCGAATCCTCTGAAAACAACAAATTAGAAAGCCGTGAGTACGAATACTCAGCAAACCGCGTACTATCTAACAACAATATATGCATGCAAAAGGTTTCAAAGGTAAAGGCTTGGCTCAAGTGCTGAAAGCAAGTTTAAAACATTTATTTTATTTAAAGTATGCAATAAAGCTTTATTTTCCAAACTTGTCAAATTTTATTATCTTGCCCCGCAGAGATCTCCGTTATCTCGGGCGAGGGTTTATTTTAATGCCGATGTAATCTCCACACTCGGCCACAGCTCAAAGGCCAGAGTCAAAAACATTTAGAAAAGGAGAAGAGGAAAGAAAACAAAACTACTCAACGAGGAGCACAACTCAGGGTGGTGTCCTTCCAAAAGGACGTGGCAATGCGCATCGACTAAAACTCTGCAGAGGTTATACACCTGGACCCACGGGATGCGTCATCGGGAACTACCGTCGTAGCCCCGGCGAACACACAAGACCCGTCCACAAGCTTTAACTGGCGTCATCCGTCCTCCAAGATAAGGATCCCAAAAGCCTACGCAATCGGGTCCTGGAGCTGTGAAGAGCCTACCACTGATCAGGTGGGGTATCTCGATCTCATGTGGGGAGTCAAAGCTCAACACCACACTAACACTACACCATCAACCCACGGGTAAACAACCAGTCTCGGCAAGCTTCAAGATCAAGCCAACTGCCCATACAGGGTAACGTGGTGTGCATGGTTGTCAACTGAGCGTACAAGGCTCGAAGGACTCGGTCCTTAATTGCCGGAGCAGGCCATCTCTCCAACCACAACTCCAACAACCAACAACTCGCCGCCAAGGCCGAAGCCTCCAGTGTACCCGCCACAGGTACTCTCGTAGGGACTTCTCGAAAGTCCCCCAGCTCCTCAAACTGCCTCCTGTCCCCGCTAAATAGTTATGTATAGTTATTTGCAATACTCACACATTTGAAGCACAGTTCAAAAGCATTTAACACAAATTCCATTTTATAGTGATAGGTGTGAGTTAAAATAAATGCGACTAAGCATGGCTAAGCATAAAAGTAAAATAAATGTACTAAAGCAATTCTAGGGTTAATATTTGTGGAACAGTAAATTGGCACAGCTTAGGAATGTTGCTAGCACATTTTAAAATAGTTGGCATACAAATTAGGGTTGCAAACAAAATATGCAGTTTAAAATGCTGGGAACAAAGTGATCAAGGAACGCGGCTTGCCTGGCAAGTCGGGATCGAAGTCGGGATCCGGATCGGCAAACTGATCGGGCTCGCAGTACTCCTCCTCAGGAACAGCAGCTAATCACAACACGAACAAGAGGGATTAGACACTAATTACGCGATAAAGATAGAACTGGAATTAGAATCTAAATTGAAATTACTAGACTAAATGCGCGCAAAACGTTTCCCGGAACAACCCTACACAATAATCGCGACGGAACAAATTAACGAACCAATTTCGGGATTAATTGGAGATCAAACGGAATTCCCCGAAATTTGTAGATAATTGGGACCACAAGGATTTAAATTAATTGCAGAATAATTAATCGCAGATTAAAATATCAATTAATCTAACAATTAATCAGAATAGAAAATGAATTTAGGAGGAGAGAAATCGTTGTCACCGAGATCTGAAATTCGAAGACGGAAATCCGGAGTCGCGCATTGGAAACCGAGGAAGAGAACAGGAAACCGGAGATCCGATCACGTGACTTTGCCTCGGGCGGCGTCACGCGGAAACAGGCAGCGACAGCGTTCGTGACGGTGCTGGCTTCGGACCGATGGGGAACTCGAGGTACGGAAGACAGGGCGCGTGGAGCGATTCGATCTCGGTGCGCAGTGAC
>BCLG01001957.1:21217-63413 GCA_001602295.1 Zoysia matrella
GACGCGGAACGAGGAGAGCAGCGCGCCCCGCGGAAAACCAGAACGGCGGCGCGAGGAATTTCTGGAGAGAAGAGAAGGGGAAAAAGAGAACTAAGGTTAGAGGAATATTTATAGGAGGGTGAAAATGGGGGTTGAAAATTAATCTGAGATTAATTGAAAAACGTGAAACAATTTGGAAGGCTGCAGAAATTAATTAGAGAATAGATATTTAGAGACCCGAAAATTAATTAGGGAATTTCTGAAAAATAATTTTAGTTAAATGTAAAAATTACGCGGACTAGATTATTTCGGCACCGGATTAATTTAGATAAAACGGATTTCGGATTTGAACGAAACGAAAATTGGTACGAAAGATTTTTGATCGGAACGAAAGTTGAGACAGACAATTAAATTAAAACGAAAATTTGAAAAATTGCCATTTTAATAATTCAAAAATTCTGGGATGTTACAGAAAGCTCGCCGAGGTGACCGGCGAACATGACGGAGACCACCTGCAGGCTGTACTGCAGCAGGCTACACGCCACCAGCGGCGCCCCAAGTCCCACTTGCCGGCGCATCTCCACCCCCATCGCCGGCCGGGGAGGAGGTCGCTGGAGGATGGGCGTGGACGCCCCGCTCGCCTCTGCCTCTGACTCGCCGGCGCCGCCCATTTCGCGATGGCTTCACGGACCTCACGGTTTCGAGCCTGGCTTTGCCTTGAGATTTTTTTTTTTTTGGACGGCTTTGACTTATTAGAGTTTTTTTTTTTTAACCGCATGAAGTAAGGTGCCGTTTGGCATCTGGGAATTGGAGACTGATTTAAGACTGGGAATTAGAAGAAAAGATCTAAACCTTTATTCAACAATTATACTTAAATTTTCATCATTCATATATTTTTCAATCTCAAACTCATCTAACATTAACATTTCCTACTAGAAGGCCGTTCCGCTTCGCCTTCTCAGTCTCGGCTCATGTTAGGCCAGCGAATAAATGGGCCGGGCTTGAAATAAAACCATAGCATGCGTCTCCATCGCAAGCTATTTCCACCTCCAAAGAAATAAAAATAAAACCACAAGCTATCTGGGGTACATCAGATTCTTCAGTCTAATAAACTTCTGAATGGTAAGTTCTACAATTCTCACTTATTACAGAACAACCATCTGACAGTGCACTGAATGATAAGTTCTACGACTCTCACATTACAGAACAACTTCATACGAGAAAAATGAAATGTGTACTCTACTTGAGCACGAGTATCTATTAAGTACTCTCCAGCAGTGTTTGATGTCAGGACACAAATTATGGCTTTCATTCCATAATTTAGATCCTTATGTCAAACATTGTTGGGGGAGGTATCCCATGTTGCTACCTTTGTATTATTTCTGTCACGAGTCCTATTGTTACCATCATTTACTCTACTCATGCTGATTCAGTATTAAAACAGCATATCATAGTCAGCCAGCGAAGGACTCAAACTCCAGTATACATCGTCTTGAGTAAACTGCATCACATGGTCATGCAATGGAGCAGCTCCAACAGCAACTTCTTGAGTCTGCACAAACTGCACCACAGGGTCAGGCACCTGAGCATCTCCAACTGCAGCTTCTTGAGTCTGTGCAGACTGCATCACAGGGTCAGGCACCAGAGTTTCTTCCACTATGGTTTCTTGAGTTATTGGTTCAATTATGTTAACCAGGCTCGGTTGGGTTCCCCATACAAGCGCTTCATTCCATGCTTCATCTACCTGTAACAGATCCTCCACACTAACGTTTAGTGGCTCTTGAGGATTCATGTGACTCATCCAGAAAGAGATCAGTTCCTCCCTGTCATCAGCAGGGCCAGCCATGTACATTTGTATGTTGGAGCTTTTGTTTGTATCATTTAGTAGAGCATAATTGTGCAGACAACCATCAGAAGGGTATGCCACTGCAGTTTCAGTAAGATTGTTCTTTTCAGTCTGACCAAGGGAGCTTATTAACATGCTGTTTGAACCAGAACTTTCAAACGGTACACCACGACCTATTTCACCAGCAGTTTCTAGGCCTTCACTCGAACTGCCTTCATATATGACAACATCTTTACCCTTTGTAGGCTGCTCATATTCCCATCGTCTGCTTGACAAACAATTCTGCAGGCTCTTATGGTACTTGTCCCACACAGAACTTGTGTCATCCCTGAAAATTCCAGATATGCACGTGTAAGAGTAAGCCTTCAAAGACACTGCTTCAGCTAACATTTTCTTCACATTTGTCCACAGCCTTGAGGGGTATAATTCTCTGATGTCCGCTGCAACTTTGGGTGTGATGCATACAGTAGTGGATTCATTGTGCTCTGATCTTATCAGCTCTGGTACTGCTTTTTTGCTGGCATTCTGCTGGAACTTCCTTTGATATGCTTTCACGCGTGATCGATGTTTCTACATTAAAAAAATGAAGCAAAGATCAATATCAAGATAAGAAGTAGTGATAAAATAGAAGCTAAAACTAGTATATCAATTTTAAGAATTAGCAAATCTCCAATTTGAAACTGGCATTTTAGCACCAGAACATTGTATGGTCAGCCCATGGATGGACAGAAGAATCAGCAACAGCATGAAACTCAACGGATGCAAAAGCAACAAAAACTGGAAGCTTGTTGGTTCCACTATTGTAACCAGAGTGGCAATTTCACTCAAAACTCACTGTCATCAGAGGATGTTATTATTCTACTATACGGCAAGGTAGCGCTTAGCCGGCCAAAACACATTGCCCAACAGATAATCAAGAGCCAATGCAGTGGAAAAAGGCAAAAACAGAAGAGTGGAGACAAAATGAAAATGTCAATGTCCGAAAGAAACTAAACGTGTAGCTACACAGGTCATCAGCCAACTGATACTTTTTTGGAGAATGTATTTTTCTTTACTGTATGAAGAATGGAAGTTAAGAAAATGTGGCGTACAGCCATTACACACTGCAATATTAAGAAAGATTGGCTATAAGGAACTTTAGATGACAATGCCTTTTTGCACAAATCAAATATCCCACCTGGAGATGACTAGCTATCTGCTTTGCTGTCAAATCCTTCACATTCATCTGCTTCACAATCCTACTAGGCACAGCATCTGTTGGAGCAAGAAAAAAAAGGACATGTGTTCAATAATAAAAGATAAGAAAGGACTGATTCAAATTTTAAGCCATGTGCAGATAGGGTATATACTTACTTTTGTCCCCTAGAACTTCAATAGCCTCCAAGAATTTTTCCTGGAGCTCAACTGTCCATATCAACCGATCCAGCTTCTTTGAATGGAACCGATCTCGCTTTGTTGAATTTGTGTGTCCCTTCAGGTGTTGCTGTTTAATTGCTGCCCTTCTAGACTTGTGTTGCCTTGCTGTGTCCCTCAGCATATTGAAGCTTCCAGCTGTCAGTGGCTTCGGCAAATGGAAGCACGCTCCTACGGCCATACATTCAGAGCTAGCCTCTTCGTTGTCATTAGCATACATTGCTGTTAACAAGGAGGGATTTCTTTTAGACTGTTATGCCTGGAATTTATGAGACCTTGAAACAATAGGGCTTCAATATAAGCTCTTACAGACAAAAGGAACATGACGTTCATTCCTTATATGGCTGAGCAGCTCAGAGTTTTCCAGACTGCGAGATGCCCTAGTGCTAACATGGACTTCAGCCAGTATCAAATCAAGCTCCTCTTCTTTAGCATCCACCTTTTTGAGGAAATCTAGGGCCGCAAGTTCGGTTTGGAAGGGGAAAACTGCGCAACAATAAAGGTAGGATTAAAATATTTGGAAATGTCACAGATAAAATTCCACAAAGGCAAAAAAAGAATGAACATATCAATACATAATGCTTGTAAGCATGACCCAGAAACGCACTAGCGAAATCTTGTCGGCTTCAGTTTAGCACATGTAATATTCTGCCAGTGCGAGACATTTAATTGACAACGAATGCTCAGAGTTTCCAACAAAGCAACACTAGAATCTAAAATGCCATACTTCACATCTGGCTTTGTAATATGCGGCGACACAGAATATCCAGAAATTGGAATACGTCATACTGTAGTAACAATATACCCACTTTCAATACGTGGCGACAAAGAATATTCATAAATTGGAATCTAAGAATTGTACTGTACATCCAGATTTCTAAGATGTCGTGATATGAAACATCCAGGATTCGGAATAACAAGTGGGAACTCAATCAAGCACTCACCAATCCGAAATAAAAGAACTTGAAAACTGTATTCTACAGTAGCATCAGGTATATAGCACAGTAGGTGCAACTTCGAATTTCAAGGAAGAACCTAATACCCCCTTTCTTCCTCAAAGAGACAAAAAGAATCCAGTGGCCATGTTGCTCCAAGATATTCATGTTTTAACTGAATGTTCGATGGATTATATAGCTGTTGTAGTCATACAGCAGCGATAGCAGATCAGAACCACGTGTTTAATTTCTTTCCTCTAAACCACACTTCCTTTCTTGTATCAAATCAAAAACCATAGAAAAGGAAAAGAACTCCAAAATCTAAGGCTTCAAAATTGAAATGCACCTTTGAAGTTAAGCTTTTCAAGCATCCTGGTGATGACAAGTAAGGATGTTGGATCATCATCAAGAACAAGCACTGAAAGAATTTCCATCCCAGAGTGGTGTTCCACCATGGGAGGCAGTGTTTGAAGTGATACCTATGCAATGGGTCAGAGATAGGTGTTGTTTTTATAACAAATAAAGTCAGAAAAAGACGAGAATGAAAGGAGAACACTACCACCTCGTTTCATGTGAAAGTTGACCAATGTTTGGAGAATTGGACAGAAAAAGATAGCACGGACAAGAGATATACTGACATCAGCTAACCATATTGCATTCCATTATGCAAACTTCAACATTATGCCTTCCATCTCCTAAGCACAAGAGAGGTAAATAGATTGGATTCCTGATAATCATGTTGTGTTCATAGTTTCAAACCTTTTGACACCTGAAAGGGAAAAAAAAATCAAGATAAGCAATCTACATAGAAATATGGATAAAACGGTCTAATAGATACACTCGAACCTCTTCTATTTCTTCCTTTTGGTATCTACGGCCAAATTTGACAAGTGAAGTAGTAAGGCAATTTCTGGTATGACTGAAGTCACTCGACAGTGATATTTGATTAGAGTTATTGCCAAAGTAACTTCCATTTGGTATGTTTTGGGCATCTGCTGACAAAAGGGCATGCAGGTGCATGAGGGGAAAATCAATAACAGGCCATAAAGGAAGCAAGAACAATTTCAGTGTGTGAATTCATCGTTCCAAACCTCAGCGGTTCCATATATATACAAAACAATGAGACAGCAAATATCTAATCATTAGGCAATACTATGCCGCATTGCGACACTACGCCGTAGCTAATCTGCATTGCCTAGTGGTAAGAAAAAAAAAAAAAGAAATGGCTCCCTGCTTTAGCAAAATCTTAGCAAGGCCTCTCTTGAACCCACTTCGACACATTCAGAAAGGCTTTGTTCCGTATATTCCAGAATATAGTATTTCTTTTCAATATCTCGTGGTCGGTCCGTACGGTCTTCATGCAGCCCTCCGCGTTTGATCCTTGTCTGTACCTAGGGGACGAGAAACTTCATTCAGAAGTCAAATCCGCTGGGTCTTGGGCGCTCAGAAACGGAAAAACGTCACCATTTCCCTACCTAAATGAAGGGAGTTCTTAATGCGGGGCTGCCCAACAACCAACAACAGCATCCATAAGATAGAAATGCATATAGTATCACGAAATTTGCTAAGCAGAGGTGAAGTGTAATGCGGCATTGACAGAGGAGAGGGGTGAGCAGTTAAGCATTCTGTGAAAACCTAATCGGCGGCGGAGCATCTGAAAAAGCTCGGCGTCCGGAGCACGCACGAACCAGGCTCAACGGCCTCCAGGAAGCCGGCGGCGGCGGCATCCACGCCGCCGCGCCTCTGCAGGGCAGTCACTCCCCGCGCTCCCGTCCCGCTCACTCGGTCACTCCCCGCGCTCGGTCCCGATCGCCATCTGTCGACTGCTAGAAATGGGCCGGAACCCGACGGAGTGCGGTTGTGGGAGCGTGTGATGGGCCCAGTCTGACTGAACTTCCAGCCCAGTTTGGTCCCAACGCTTGGGCCGTAGAAATCCTGCACCACCCTGAGGTTCAGTGGGGCCGAGATGCCAGATGTCGGCATGGGCCGTCCATGGGCCCACATTCAGCAACCGCCCCACTTCGTCTGGTTGCGTACTTGCGCTGCGACACGGACACGGGCACAACGGACGGTGGACCAGCATCGTGGCGTGCATGGACTGGCTCCGCTGGCGGCGGACGAACGCGGCGGGTGGGGACACACGCCTCCGGCTTTCCAGACCCTTATCGCATGGCCACGGCACGAGAGCATAATCTGCTCGTCCACGTGACTGGATCCCCGCGTTGCACCGCACGTTCCAGTGTTTTTGCCACGGCTGGTGATCGCTTTATTTTGTAACGTGGAGTATTAGCGTGGTGTAGGAGTCAAAATCAGTGACCGCACTTAAAAAAAAATCAGTGACAGTGAATTTCCACTTTGTATTATTAAAATGTATAGAGTAGCATATGTAAAGGAAGAGTTCAGGTTGTATACTTAACGACGCGCAATCATGAACCAGTTGGTGATTAGTACTAGTAGTAACCTGATGTCCAACTAGACCTCATGCGCCGCTCATGTTGAACGTTGACTGCGTAACCAGCTCACCAGGCAATTATAAATTTTTTAAATTATTGACACTGTTGATTTTTAATATTAATTTTTATTATTTATCATATTAAAAAATTATTTTATTATGTAAAATTATTAGTTGTTATTCAATTTTTACAAATAATAAATCAAATAATAACAAAATTTTACACATTTAAATAAATTTTTAAAATAAAATAAATAATTAAAATTAATATTAAAAATTAACTCTGTTAATATTTTAAAATCGAAGAGATTACAGCTCAACGATAAGCTCGTCTGCCTCTTCCTCCAATTTGTATCGCAGGATGTGATCGTCGTCCTGCCGCTCCGACATGACAATCAGTGATGAGATGGACTGGACTGGATCAACTTGTCCGTGGAATCGAAGCTTCAGTTGCCCCGCCAAGTTGCAGTAGACAGGCCAGGAACGAGCTTGACAGAAACGGCGTTTTGCAACGGCGGGGATTTGTGCGGCAGCGTCCAGTAACGGCAAAGCCGGCCCTCCATCAGTGTGAACAAGCAGCATATTTATCAGCAGAGGTAAAGGCAAAGGAGATTTTTTTTTTCCAAATAATAAAACTATTACTGAATCCAATCCAATCCGGACTGGTACAAGATCTTGCTCACTTCCTTTTTTTTTCCCGATTCCCATCGCAAAGTCCATCCCTTTCTTCGTCTTTCCATTCCGTTCCGCGTCCACCCCATCCCCCATCCGGATTCCGACCATTCTCCCACGGCGCCGACGACTGCAGGCCAGGCTTCTCCAGCTTGTCCGCGAAGCGGTCAAAGAGCTCCAACAGTGACTGCTGAGTGACAGCGCCAAGCTAATACAGTAGTAAGAAGAAAAGGAGGACCGGGCGGGTGGGCGGGCAGCCAATGCCGTCGGGCGCGCCGGCCTAGGAGGATGGGCGGAGGGGGCGCCACCATCGTCGGCGGCTTCCGCCGCTGGTTCCACCGCCGCAACGGCTCCAACGCCAACTCATCCAGCCACTCGTCAGCCGGCGACGGCGACGAGGGCGCCTCCGATCTCGAGGTCGTCGAGGACCCGGATCTCGTCGGCCTGCGCGCCATCCGCGTGCCCAAGCGCAAGATGCCGCTGCCGGTCGAGAGCCACAAGAAGGTCAGCGAAGCGTCTCGTTACGTTACATCAGCTTCTTTTGCATCTGCTTCTTCTTTTTATGGTTGGGCGCACGTTTGATCCTTTCTCGTGATAATTGATTCGCGTTACTTTCGAGCTCCTATTCGAAGTTCTCCACCTGGTTTGTTGATGATCTGAATCCGCTGCTGATGTTGACTTAATCTGCACTGCACCCTCTAGTAGTCTAATTTCAATTCCATCCGCCTACTGCTTTTGCGAAGGACTGCTTCAGCCGAGAATAGGTCTCCCATTGCACCGTGGTGCATGTGCTCTTAATGGGCCTGACCATGTCTTTGATGAAAAGGTCAATTTCAGTAGGTTGTTCATGGTCCATTCAAAGATGCTAGCTTTATATCATCCAGATTTGCACTAGCCATTAATCAGCTGTGCAATTTTCTCTGCCAACGCCACCGTCTATTACTGTTAAGAATTCAGTTACCTTATAGGAGTATTGTTCAATTGCCTACTGGTATTTGATGATCAGTCAGTTTTCTATCTGAAAATACAAACATCTCGAGCTAAATTTTAATATGTTCTTGCAGAACTCAGTTGAAATGGAGTTCTTCACAGAGTACGGGGAGGCAAGCCAGTACCAGATCCAAGAAGTCATCGGCAAAGGGAGTTATGGAGTAGTTGCTGCAGCGATTGATACCCGCACCGGCGAGCGGGTTGCTATAAAGAAGATCAATGATGTGTTTGAGCATGTCTCGGATGCCACACGAATCTTGCGGGAGATCAAGCTGCTTCGGCTGCTTCGTCACCCAGACATAGTTCAAATCAAGCACATTATGCTTCCTCCCTCTCGGAGGGAGTTCCAAGATATCTATGTTGTTTTTGAACTAATGGAGTCGGATCTCCATCAAGTGATTAAGGCGAATGATGACCTCACCCCTGAGCATCACCAGTTTTTCCTGTACCAACTTCTTCGCTCTCTAAAGTACATTCATGCAGGTAAGTCGATGAACTAATAGCAGCTTGATGAAGCTTCTACCATCTGTCAAACACCAAAAGTAGGCTTATTTTACAAGTTGCCATGGCATCTCTGTATAAGTTTTTTATTTAAAATGTTGCAATCTTTGCCTATCTTGTGCAGCTAATGTCTTTCACCGTGATCTAAAGCCCAAGAATATACTTGCTAACTCAGACTGTAAATTGAAAATCTGTGACTTTGGACTTGCCCGTGCATCATTTAATGATGCCCCATCAGCTATATTTTGGACGGTAAGGTGCTTGCCTTATTATGGAAGTATTAATGCTTCACTTCCATTGTTTTAAATTTGTGCTATTTTCTGCTTCTCTATTTGAAGGATTACGTGGCAACACGGTGGTACCGAGCACCTGAATTGTGTGGCTCCTTCTTTTCTAAGGTAAGGTCTTTAGCTACTGTATTTTGAAGCCTAAAGCTTTCATGTTCTTTTGAAGCAGACTTTGTGGAATCTGTTTGCATTTAACCATCCTTCTCTCTCTTTTTTTGGGGTACGAATTTTATAGCCATCCTTCTCTCTGACAAGTTCGAATTTGCATGCAGTACACTCCTGCCATTGATATTTGGAGTATTGGGTGCATATTTGCTGAACTTCTCACTGGAAGACCTCTATTTCCTGGGAAGAATGTTGTACACCAATTGGATATCATAACGGATCTTCTTGGAACGCCATCATCTGAAACTTTATCTCGGGTTTGTTGACTTAGTAGCAATTCTTGCATGCCCATTTTTCATACATCTCTTTCATGGATATACCCTTTAGCATGATCTATTGATCTAATGAAGGATATGAAGTATCTCAGGTATCATACTCATTGTACCAGTTTAGGATTTAGTGATAAAGTTATGTTGCAACCCAGTGAAGTATTCTTTTTAGGCCTAGTTTATTTTTTCCTTTTCTGATTAATGCTCGCTTCTTCTGGCTGTCACAGATTCGAAATGAGAAGGCCAGGAGATACTTAAGTTGCATGAGGAAAAAAGATCCTGTCCCCTTTTCTCAGAAACTTCGTAATGCTGATCCTTTGGCCCTATGTCTACTAGAGCGATTACTTGCATTTGATCCTAAAGACCGGCTTAGTGCTGAAGAGGTGATTGTTTGTTAAAAAATAATAGTTCTCTTTCTATCATGGAGCTACTTTATTAATGTAAAAAGAAGCGGACATGTAAGGATATATTATTTGCTTTTCCATATTGTTCCAGGCTCTAGCTGACCCATACTTTGCATCCCTTGCTAATGTGGAACGTGAGCCCTCAAGGAACCCAATTTCAAAATTTGAGTTCGAATTTGAGAGAAGAAAACTCACAAAAGATGATGTTAGAGAGTTGATCTACCGAGAGGTAGTGAGAAATAGTTTTGGGTCTTCTGTTTGGGCTAATAAATGTATTCACATCACCTGAGCATTGATTATTTGATTAAAATCAAACAGATTTTGGAGTACCATCCGCAGATGCTTGAGGAGTACATGAAAGGTGGAGAACAGATTAGCTTCCTCTATCCAAGGTGCTAACTTGCCTTTCTTTTTGTTTCAGAATGGTGTTAGTCAACGTCAATCATCCAAGAAAGTTCATTATATGCCTTGTGTTTTCTTTGAAACCTACAAATGCAAGGCACATTAATGTTCTTTCAATATGAATGTTCATTGAAATCTTGGCTACATGTTACACTTCAGTTTAGGAGAACATGTTTGATCAATTTCAGCAACTTCTTACAACTGGACAAAACTCAGTTTTTTATATAGCTCATAGTGTTTTATCTTTATTTTTTTTCCAAACGGCTATGTTGTTCTGAACTCTGTTTCTTACTGCAGCGGGGTTGATCGCTTCAAACGGCAGTTTGCACACCTTGAAGAGCATTATAGCAAAGGTGAAAGAGGTTCTCCACTGCAGAGAAAGCATGCCTCTTTACCAAGGTAGATAACATGGTAGCTAGAATTCAGAAGCACAGAATCTCATATTTTGATCTCAGTTGTGCTAAATTATGCATTATGTTTGAATGACAGGGAAAGGGTAGCTGTAGCAAAGAATGGCAATACTGAACAACATATTGAAGATCAGGAGAGGACTGCAGATTCTGTCACTCGCACTACTGTGAGCCCTCCAAGGTCACAAGATGGTGGTGGTCACAATGGTGTGAAATCCACAAGCTTGAGTTCGCGGAGCTACCTGAAGAGTGCGAGCATTAGTGCTTCCAAATGTGTTGTTGTCGGAAATAAACACCCAGAGGTACTAATGCTGAACTTACCAAATTCTTCTGATTGGCAAGGTGGCATGCCTGCTTTTGTCAACTTGAAAGGATGCGCAGAAACAAACATATATGATTATAATTTTGCATGCAGAATGTACTTACTTTATTCAATTTATATATCATATATTGACTCCACACTTGTCTTGGCTCCTCTGTAGAATGATGAAATCCCCGAAGAAATGGAAGACGTTGTTGATGGATTGTCTGAAATGGTCTCCAGGATGCACTCCTAGGCGCCAATGACGGTGGCCACAACAATCATATCTCGGTAGAAATTCTATCAGCTGCACTATACACAGAACATATAGAAGACCTGGGAAAAGCAAGAAGTCCGCCCTGCAAATCTGGATTTTGCAGACATACCAACCAGTTTGATATTCCTTGGAAGACACGGCCACCAGTTTGTCCTCCATGGGAGCTGCTTGGATTCATGATGATGCCTAAAAAAAATGTAACAGTTGTGTAGTTCATGGAGTAGTGGAGTGTGGCCAGCTTGGTCACGTCGAGGACGTGTTCATTTCCCGTGGAGCCTGGACATCGGGGCAATACCGTATGAACTTTCACAAGTATACTGTAGTTTTTTTTTTCCCTCTCCAGCTTCGAAGGAAATTTTTTCTATTTTTGTGTTTTTTTTATAAAATTGAACTGACTTCTGTGAAATTTTTGCACAATTTCTACGAAAATCCTGCGTTCCAAAAAAGCCCTCCTTTTTGTTAGTATCTTTCTTCTCAGGAATATGAGTTACATTTTGCCTATCAAGATAAGAATGCACGCGAAAATAGCTACAATTTGGTTGTAACAATAAACAACACAACTCATGGCAGCATTGCTGTTTATGAGCTAGCACTAACATAAAACAGACAGTTAAATTTCTAGGCGCAAGGATAAACAAGCCGCTTAACATTGTGCAGAGCAGGCACTCAAATACTCCAACGCACCAGGCATTGTTTCCTACAGACCAAGGCCAACCGTCCGGCCATCTCTCCGGCGAAGGCCTGCTATGTAATGCTTCTCCAGGTTGGTGTCCAGCTCCTCCAGTTTCTTTGCTTCTGACGAGCTCCCATCCTTGTTTCCAACCTTGCTCTCCTGAACTGGTGCAGTGCTCTTGACACCCTGCGAAAGGCCATAGCCACCAAGGCATCCTCAGACTCTAAAACAGTGTTAGTCATCAGAGAGTAAATCGGTTCAATTTTGTGAATACAAGGAAAAGTAAATTAGAAAGATCTGAAATACTAGAAGTGGAGCATAAAGGAACAGGGCTTACCATGAGTTTGTTAAATTTCTCTTGGCGCTCAAGATCAGAAAACAAATTTAGTTCCCAGCGCTTGCTTGTCTGTAGCATCAGGGATAGTGTCAAATGATAACCATGACCAAGGGACACCAAAGTGGAATGGCTGGAAAATGAAAAAGAGAAACCAACAATAGCATATTCTTCCATGTTTACCTCCTCTGAAGGATTGCTCTTTTTGTTTCCCCAGAGAAGCTTTTTCTTTTGGTCAGTGGTTAAGCGTCCAGTTCCAGCACCGAATGTTGCAATGTTCCTATTCACTGACAAATAACACAACAGGGTTGTCAATGATGCAATCTGTAGCTCAAATTGTCAGTGAAGAGATTACCTTATAGCTATCTCATTTGTACATCATGGAAGTATGAAAAAAATAGTCATGTAAAGTAATCAATTGGCTGATATGTGAAACCAGCAAATGCACTTTTCTTTAATCCATCCAGCATCACGGATATGTGAATGTACCAATGTTACAAGAGCACATGAGGAAAAACTAAATTGGCTAAGGAGAATAAATAATTTAGATGTACGGCAGGCATGGTAAAAAAAACTGTCAAAAATTGATTTAGAATGTCAATCAATGATTAAATAATGGTTACCTAATTCAGCAGCTTTCATAGCTGCAATTTTAGCTGCATTCACAGCATCCAAGGATTCATTTGCGGACGTGGCTGAGGATAACCTGGCATCTGTGGAATATACGACTTATATAAGCAACCAGTAGCAAAAAGAATGAGCTAATAAAAACATCAGCAGGAGCACCCAAAAAAAAAATCAACTAACCCTCTGAGAAATCAACATTCAGCACAGACGAACTGAACAAATTTCTTTTCTTCTCCCTAGTTTCTACCTCAGCTTCTTTCTCAATTTCCTTTCCATTTCTCTTCTTCACAACCTCTTCCTCGATTTCCTTGTCCTTATCACTAGCCCTATAATAATCTTTTTTTTCAAGAAGCTTTTTTGCATTTGTACATCTATCATACTCTCCACCATCATATCTTCGATAGTGACGAGGGGATGCTTGCTTTCCATCATCCTTACTCCTCAGCTCTCGATTAAAAGATTTCACACTATACCTGCTGTCAGTATCTCGCTGATCACCACGTACTCTATCAGTGCCATCACGATTTGAATGTTCATAGTAGGTACCGGCCCTTGGTTCATGATCTGACCGAGAGGATCTTGAATGACTCCTCCCATAATCACCAGCATGCTTATCATGATACCTCCTATCATCATCATGCCTTCTGGATTCACGTGATGTTCCATAGGAAGGTCTATCACTCTGCCTGGATTCATAACCTCTGACTGGTCTGGCATTACTTGAGTCATCTAGATTTCTCGAGTTATGGTTCCTTTCGGAACTTTCATAATCTTTATCACAGCCTTCCTTGTATTCAGCCGGACTATGGCTCCTCCTGCGTTTATAATCCATCCTGCAACAAGAAGCACCTATAGATTGAGCAGTAATTAAACATTTTTTGCAGTAAATGCTGTAGGCATACTTCATTTCTAACACTAAATACTAATAAAACCACCAGAACACATGATAGGTTTTGCAGCAACATATGCAGCATCCATCAAGAGCTCAGATACATGAGATGCCCTGATAGATATCCTTGTATCATCAATCAAGAGCTCAGAAAATTTCGATCTCATGGCTAATACTGTTTGGGGCCAGATAAGTGCTGGATTACCTATATATCTTGTACCTGATATGGAATTCGGGAAAGATGGGAAGGGAAAAGCCAGTGTATCAAATTAACTTTTTATCTACCAGAGATTATGCGCCAAGGTAGAGCTAAGTACAACATACA
This sequence comes from Zoysia matrella, assembly GCA_001602295.1. Taxonomy (NCBI): domain Eukaryota; kingdom Viridiplantae; phylum Streptophyta; class Magnoliopsida; order Poales; family Poaceae; genus Zoysia; species Zoysia matrella. The sequence continues at coordinate 35,369 of BCLG01001957.1, forward strand.
ATAAACAGTAAGACTATAGAGATTTAAGTTAAAGTGCATATTAAACTTCTGACAAGTGAAATTAATTTCTTCAGTAGTAAATGTATGAAAATCTTAGACTTCTCGTGGTGCATCCAGCTAATACCATTCTACATAGAAAACAGTCAAAAGATCAGCAACCATTTTCTAAGGCCAGCTGTTCATGTGAAAAACAGCCATCAGACCTCCCTTATCTCTATGAATAATCTGGATATATTTTTCTTATGATTTCTGTTCCTAAAAGAAATGATACTTATGCCATCAGAGACAGGATTAGGATTCCTACCGACACTTCGAATTTTGTCATACAACTATGCCTATTTAATCATGATTAATGCAATGCTATGACTTTTTACACCTAGAGTGTAAATCATCACAATAAGGATAAATCACACTACCTTTTCCCCTAAACTCGTCTCGATAAGAAAATAATTGGAAAATCATATAGATTATGTTGCACCTCTCTACGGAAACCAAATACATGACCCAAATCCCAATTTTAGTTTTCCAAAATTGAGGGAAAAAAAAGAAAAAAGCCAATTGCAAGCTCAGCAAGAAACTAACTGTGCAAGCGTGACAATCAAATCCAATGACTACGTAACAGTTACAGAATCCCATGATGTAAAGGATCAGGAACAAAATTCACACGAAGTTTGCATGCAAGAAACTGACATCCACCACGGGGCAGGATCATTCACCCGTGTCCGCCTCCCACCCCACATGTCCACGGATCATTCTCCATTTTAGCATGGCGTAAGATAGAAGTGCATACCTCGGCGGTCTCGTTCGGCGCTCCTTCTGGCGAGCGGAGCTGGGTTTTCCCGGGTCGCAAAAGGCCGGCGGCAAGCGGGCGCCGGAGCAGGGGATGGGGGTGTCTAGGGTTGAGGATGGGTGCATGCGGAGCTTCAGAAACGTGGGTGCCCGGCGGAGGCCGAGCCGACTGGTGCGAGCGAGGGTGGGAAACCGGGCTGGAATATGTGGGCTGGGCCGTCTTTCTTAGGAAACTTTTTTCTTTCAAACGGGGCCTAAATAGGAGAAAGCCGCGAGAAGGCCCGGGAAACGGGCGAGCACACCGTGGCGCCATGTGATTCCATTTCCATCCTCTTTGCTCGCGTGCGATTCCATCGGAGCAGAAGAGTTCCAGCTTCCAGAGGCCAGTGGCGAAACCTAACCCACCTCGCGAGCCCTCCGATCCCCAGCGCGCGGCGCGGCGGCCACTGCATGGAGCCCTCCGCCAGCGACTCGGCGGAGCAGTGGCGCGCGGAGGCGGCGCGGGCGTTCCAGCACTACCTGGACCGCGCGGCGCCGCACACGGCCGGACGGTGGTTGGGCACGCTCGTCGCCGCGGCGGTGTACGCGCTGCGGGTCTACTACGTGCGGGGATTCTATGTGGTGACCTACGGGCTGGGCATCTACCTGCTCAACCTCCTCATCGGCTTCCTCTCCCCCATGGTCGACCCCGAGCTCGAGGCGCTCGACGCCAGTCCCGGCCTCCCCTCCCGCGGCTCCGACGAGTTCAAGCCCTTCATACGCCGCCTCCCCGAGTTCTTGTTCTGGTATGCTATTGTGGCTCTGACCTTAACTGCTTTCATCCTGTGCTAATTTGCTTCTCCAGAAGCCATAACATTGATCTGCTACAACTAGCAAGTTCGCTCCACCCTTTGATTGTAAGGAAAAGATAATCTCTACTAATTGTTATAGTAGTAAATATTTATGCAATTTGTTGAAGGCAGCTTGCTTTTGTGTCAGATTTCGATTTTACCTGCTATGCTGGGCTGGAATGGATCAGTAGGTATTTATTTGCCACTCATCAACCAACCAGCCAAGTGTGCTTTACTGAATGTGCAATGCATACACTTAGTTCTCTAATTAATGGTACTTTTTTAGCTGATTGTGAGGAAAAGATGTTCTCTACCGTAGTAAATAGTTGTATGCAATTTGTTGAAGACAGCCTCTGTATAAGCTGCTTTTATTCCCTGGGGTCTTGCTCATTAGTATTTGATACTGGAAATCCAAATTTTTAGAAAGTAACAATTGGAATACACTATTTGTGTAGCGCATAGGAGTACTTTCTAATGCCTCTGCATTGCTGCTTCCTATGCCAACTGAAAGCATAGTCTGAAAATTACATTGTTTTATTTTGTAATGCATAACCCTGAAAACTCCTTTTGATACTACATCAGATATCTTACTAATAATTTTGTTATGCTTAATCTGGAAAGTACATTTTTTTTGTATTCGTACATTTTCTGCTTTGTTGTAAATTTCTATTATGTTGAGTAATGAGTAGCTTCCAAGTCATTGTGCTCAATATTTTACTTATATCGAACTTCACATGCTTAAGATCCATTCTCATCTAGTTTCCTTGGAAATAGTTTGACTTTTAGACCGATAAGCCGCAGAAATGCTTTTCCTCTGCCTATTTAGAAAGTTATTTACTATTTCATGGGAGAAGTTTTCATTTTTGAAAATTTTTAAATGGCTTTTGAAAAAACGTGCCGGTACAATTGATATATTGCTGTTCTAGTGCTTTAGATTTCTTCCCTGCTGCATTTTGTAATGTAAATGAGGCACTGAAACTGTGCTAACTAACTAAGCTTCTTTCAGGTATGCCATCACAAAAGCCTTTTGCATTGCTTTCATCATGACCTTCTTTTCCGTATTCGACGTTCCTGTCTTCTGGCCTATACTCCTCTGCTATTGGATTGTACTCTTTGTCCTCACAATGAAACGACAGATTGTGCATATGATCAAGTACAAGTATGTCCCTTTCAACATCGGAAAGCAGGTAAGACCTTTGTGTTGGTGAAATGTTTTGTACCCTTTTGTTGCTTGAGAGTTTATGTAGATCAAGTACAAGGCATCCTCCCTATAACAGATTGAGAGCATTGACCTGTGCCTGCAGTTCAGTAGAGTGTAATTTATCAGACATTGTTAACTTAATCCGGCTTGTTTTTCAATGCAGAGATATGGTGGCAAGAAAGGGCCATCAGCCAGTGCATCCAAGGATTGATAGTCAGAGAACCTGGAGAGCAAATGCCTGTGCGGCAACGATGCTGCTAGAGTGATTGTATTGGCTTGTGTACAATGATTTTGGGAACATGAGGTGGTAGTTTGAGTTCTGTTTTGCTTCACTTGTGCGGACGAGTAATGTGCCTTTTGAGATGTGCAATGCAAATCAAAACCGTACCAAAGTTGGCGTCTAGCCAGGTGGCCCTCATGCCGGTTACGGTTTTCTCCAACTTGAATAATGTTTGTACACTTATACGACCCAGGAGTTGGGGACCTTACATTTGCATCAATCAACAACCTGTGTTCCATCTGTAACTGGCAGCAGCTGCATGACGGCAATTCCAGCGTGCGGTCTAGGACGATCACCTCCCACGCATTCGCTGGACGCCTGGTTGACCTCACTATTTTTGTCTACGTTCTGTGAGCCACTCGTGCCATCCAACATCGTCCGGATTGTTGATGGCATAAACATAAAACTGGAGAAAGCATAGACGCCGAGTGGTGATGTGCAATGGCGTTGAGGAGGAGCGAGCTGTTGTGCCTGTGCCTTGCGCTCGCCGCGGCCACCCCGTCGCTTGTCCGTTCGTCCATCCATCCATCCAATTTTTTTATGACGCCGCCTAACGATTCCTTGGTTGACGCCTTGCGTTTTTCTGTTCACAGGCACATAAAGAATCGGAGCCTGGGCTTTCAAAAGTCACCAGCAAGGTTTTTCTCGACATCCAGATCGATGGCAAGCCCGCAGGTTTGTGCGTTCATGCCATCATCATCCCCCTTTCCTCTTGGTTTCATATATAATCACCAGATTATCACTTGCTGGCGCAAATTTAATTTAATTACAGGTAGGATTGTGATTGGCCTCCATGGGAAGGCTGCTCCCAGAACAACAGAAAACTTCCGAGCACTCTGCACAGGTACGTTGAAAAAGAAGAGAAATGATATAATATTTGGAGTTAACCACAGTTGTAAACTGATCTAATGCTTTAAAAATAAAGAGGTACATAATCAAAGGTATTAAAATGGCAGATCTAGTACTAAAAATAGTGAGCCGATAAAAAAAATGGTGAACTCGATACTAATTTTTAAAAATCAGCGACCGAGATTAATTGAAGGGGTGGAGGTGCCTCGGTATCTCTCAAAAAAGAAAAAGCTATTATACATCAAGCAATTTGTTTCGACCGCCACAGTAGGTATCAATGAACCACCAAACTCCTTGTAAACCAAACTTTTTACAGGGGAGAAGGGAATGGGCAGGCACGGTGACCGTCTTTACTACAAGGGAACCTTCTTCACCCGTGTCGTCAAAGGCTTCATCATCCAAGGAGGCGACATCGTAAACAACAACGGCACAGGCTGCGACTCCATCTACGGCGACAAGTTCGCGGATGAAGGCTTCAAGCTCCGCCACAAAGGAGCAGGCACCGTGGCGATGGCGACCGAGATTATCGTCACTCCAGACGGACATAGAAGAGCTGTGAAAGACACGAACGGGTCTCAGTTCTACATCACCTTGGCAGACACGCCCAAGACGAGAGGGTGAGTGATCCGAGTTCCCTTCCTTATCTCCTCTCCTCTCCATTGGAGTACTCATCGCTGCATGGATGACTGATCTTTGATTTGTCATTTGCGCAAGGTTGGACGGCCAGCACGTCGTGTTCGGCTACGTGATCAGTGGGATGGACGTCGTCGGCAAGATCGAAGCTATAGGCGACTTTAACATGGCGGAGGGCACTCAGCTTGCCAAAGTCCTCATAGCCGACAGCGGCGAGCTGCCCATGCGGCCGGATGAGCTCTAAGTGATACATGTCGTGAAATCGCTGCCGGTCCGAGATCTGTTTTTATCTGGTTGGCGTTCGACCTGCAGGCGCGTGTTAATTTGTACTTCTACACATTGTGAATTGCTGAATTCCAGTCTAGCAAAAAATAAAAATAAAAATGCCACGGTTCTATACGTACATTGCAGTGTCCTTGTCTTACTATATGTCTAATTGAACGTATTCATTCTGCATCAATTGACTGAAATCTAGGAAACTCTCATGGGTTATTATCATTTTTTTATGGTCTTAGAAAGATAGCTTCTCTCATCTCGTATCCTTCTCCCATGCGTATTTTCACAACGTGATCAATTTTTACTAGACATTTTATTCAATAATATGAGATTCACAGATAAACAAAATCCAATTAGTATTCACCACCGTCGGTGGTAGGATGCATTGACGAAGAGAACAACGGGAGGAGATAAGCCGTTTTCGGAGAAGGGGTACAGGGGAATGAGGGTAGACACCGAAGGCCCTCCGCCGCCACCGTAGTCGCCCTATTGTGCACTGCCACCGCTCAACGTCCCAGGTCCTTTTTGTTTTCCTCAGGATATACAGTAGGAGTACCATATATATTTTTTGAGCAAATAATGGTAGATGCTCTGCCATTTCATTTAGAAGATTAGAAAGTATTCACAAGCTGTTTTCCTTTTTACAACAAACTAGGTAAGTAAGGTTCAAAGTTGTAAAGGAGACCAAGCCTCTTGCCAATTCTGAACATCTTGTGCAACGAGGTGCTGCCTATCAGTTCGAAGCCACGCAGCCACCGCCAAACGAATGCAAGGTCTGTGTGTGTTGACAATAAAATTCAACAAGAACTTCCTTAAGCATCCGAAGGAGCCTGCAACATTTTCTACAGTAAACAAGGAAATTTTAAAAGATTACAATATAATTCAAAATACAATAACTGAACATAAACAAGAACGCGCCATAATCCATTTAAATGCACTATCTCGCCTTTTGGCTTCTTCACACGTGATCGGTTTCGACGAGGTGCTGCACCAGAATCCATTTAAAATCTGAACGAAAAAACGTGACTAAAGGGATAAAAAAATGAGAACAAAAGAGAAGGTTCGTCGCCAAAAAAAAGAAAGAAAGAAAGAAAGAAAGAAAAAGAAAAAAGAGAAGGGAGGATCGAGTGGTGCAACCGATTTGTCTCAATGCCCGTCAGCACCTGTGATGAGTTAACCGCGACGAAGACGCTGCTCCCACGCCTCGTGCATGCCCCTGTCAGCCACCAAACGGCTCTGCTTCTCCGTATTTGGTCGTGGACAAATAGCTCATCGGCGGCGACGAAGGAGCACAGTAGTGGAGAGCACATCAGAGATGGCGATGACCGGGTGGAGGAGGAGCGCGGCGGGGTGGGCCGTCTCGCGCCAGGCGACGCTGTTCCTGTGGCTCACGCTAGCCGCCGCAGTCCCCCTGACGCTCGCCCAGGATGCTCATCCACCTCGTCTGTCCCCCGCCCAACCGCCCGTTGTTTGCACCTCTCCTTTCCCTCCCTCTGTCCCTCCTTGCGTGTTTTCTCGGATCTGATTAGTGTTTACCGCAATTCTCCGATATGGTTTGATCGTTCTGACGTCTGCGCGTGCATATGAATCTGTTGCATCTTCATGCGGACGTGACTTTTATCCTATTTTCGGGTTTCAGGCAGAAGAATCGAACGCGGAACTGCCTCAAGTCACAAACAAGGTCTTCTTCGACATCGAGATCGAAGGCAAGCCCGCAGGTTTGTGGTGATCCCGTCTGTTGTTTCGCTATCAGATCAGCATGCTATGTTATCGTGTTTCTCTGTCAGATCAGCCAGCGCGCTCCGCCATCTTAGATCTTGCTAGCGATTTTGGTTCGGTGGGTTATATGAGTGGCATGTAGCGTGATCACGGCAACTGTAACTGTCAAAATTTTAGTGCAACTTAATCCAAGCTGCAATTTATTCGATGGCTTTATTAGTCTTTTGTGCATTGATGGTAAACTACAACGTGATGATTGTGAACGTCATTCTACTCTAGGTTAATTGATTGGCATATTGATGCTTGTTTCTTCTAAACTGTCATAGGTCGGATTGTCATGGGACTTTTCGGGAAAACTGTGCCTAAAACAGCAGGTACCATCAGCTTCATAATTATCTTTTAACTGTTTTGAATGATATGATAAAAATACTAATGCTTTCTCTCTCTTTTTTTTCTTACAGAGAACTTCCGAGCGCTTTGCACAGGTATGCTAAGAATGTTATTGTCGCTTCATCAGCTCCTGTTAGAAATGTTACTCATGGAAAGAATGGAAGTGAGGAGCAATAGCAGTAGCAATAAATACTGCAATGTTCTTCAAAATATCATTATTTGCTGGGTGTATAAAGGGCATTACAAACATTGCACTTTTCTATAATTTGGAGAGTATTCTCAATAATGTCTGCTTACGCTTGCTAAATGGTTCAAATTATGTTTTTGATTTCCGTTTCGTGTCACTCTCTCAACTATTTTATTCTATAGGTGAGAAAGGAATGGGCAAGGGTGACAAGCCTCTCCACTACAAGGGAAGTGCATTCCATAGAATTATCCCCAATTTCATGATCCAAGGCGGTGATTTCATTCTTGGCGATGGAATGGGCGGTGAATCTATCTACGGCACAAAGTTTCCTGATGAGAACTTTAATGTCAAGCACACTGAACCTGGTAATTAACAATAATCTTTAAATGTTATGTGACCTTCGAAAGAAATCATATCTGTTGTCAGAATTGCTTTGTCTGACTGGTAGCTGGTTATGCTCAGAAATATTTTGTTTCTTGCCTACTGCTAGAAATGCCTTGATTCAGCTAATTCCCTCATTGTTGACTGCCTGGTCATTGGTGCAGGCCTTCTGTCGATGGCCAACTCCGGAAAAGATACAAATGGATCACAGTTTTTCATCACTACTAAAACTACAGGCTGGTAACGCTCGCTACTCAATATAACCACTGCTGCATATATATTACCTTGACTGAATCGTTGAAGATTGATCACTTGAAAGTGTTCCTTGATGATCTCCTACTCGTTTTTGCTAGGTTGGACGGGAAGCATGTTGTGTTTGGCAAGGTGCTGTCTGGAATGGATGTTGTTTACAAGATTGAAGCTGAAGGCGGGCGGGGTGGCGCACCAAAGAGCAAGGTGGTTATAGCAGATAGCGGCGAACTGCCGAATTGATGAGCTGATATGATCTTTTGATGGACCTGTAATAAGGAGCTTGTTGAGGCTGTTTGTCGTCTTAGAACTGTTATTAGTGGTCGAGATGTGCCGTTTAGCCGGTTTCAGTTGCTATAAAGCCGAACTAACCAATGGTCTCGATCTCCGCAGTTGTTTCCAGTTTCATGAAGTCAGAATAATTTTTCTGTTGTTGTTTAGTTACCGTAGACAAATTTGTCATACAGAATACTCCCCGTCCGAATAGAAAACTAGTATTACGTAGTAATATAACAACTGATGATCTGCAATGAGAAATTGCCCGACAATTAGTTGGAATCTTATGGCAATGTAGTTTGTTTTGTTCTAATCTGTTAAACTTGTTTAATTTACGGGAGCATGTAGTGCATGAGGGCCGCCTCGAAAGTGTAAGGATGTATCAAAAAAAATAATGCTTTCAAATTTTGACGGTCGATTTGGAAATTAGAACTCATATATTCGAACAAAGAAACTCTTATCAAGTTGTAAGAATTTAAAACATGAGGGGACACGAAAATATCTGGCGTGAGGCAAATGTGTCCCCACATAGGAAACGGCCCGTTTGGGCGTACTGCTAACTCACGTAATGCTGGGAACCCTGCCAGCTGCGATGGCAGAAGTCCTTTTTTATTTTATAAACCAAATTTAGCTCATGCTCCTAAATTTGGTTTTTGTTGTGTTTTGCACCTTTCGAGCATGTAAACTCTCTTTCTTCATATATTTATTAAAGCCGGTAATGTTCCGGGTCTTTCAAAAAAAGAATGTCCATTGTGTTCAGAAAATATGTCTGCCCTCTTGAGGTCTAAGGATCTATGGAACCTCTGGGTGAAGTTGCCTTGGAGACTGGTGGATCCTCCACAAGAAGAGGATCCAGATAACCAACGGTAAGCAGACGCTGAGCTTCATAGCGTCGAGCCCACGTAACCAGGTACAGACCGGCAATGATGAAGACTCCACCAATAACGCTGAAAGGAAAGTAATAAAATGCACACAAGTTCAGAATTTCATTAAGCTTCTGAGGGAAGAAGAAGCAAAAGTACCAACAGCTATGTTCATGAAAAAGATCACCATTTCACTCTAAGCACCAAAAGTGCTATTTCAGCTTGAAAGAATATGATAAACAATTGATAATTTCATGAACTCAGACAATGAGCTAGTACCACTTAAAAGGATCTAAACTCCGAGAAGAGTTGAAAATCTATGTTCAGACAGTAAGAGTCGACACAATTATAGGATAAGCAATGAATCAAACCTTCCGACATAAATTGGAGTTCCAAGAAAAATAGTTGAGAGCAAAGTCGACAATGCTGGGGTGAGCGGATTGTAGAGGGCTACAAGTGAAGGTCCGAGAATTTTGTTTGCCCAAGTTATGATTGCATTGGTCATACAAGACGCAACGATTCCCTGGATGTAGAAAGCAAGAAACTTCACTACTAGATAACTGGGGGCCGATTCCAAAATCTTATTATTGCCATACAGGTCAATAAATCTAATACTGAGTCAAACGCACAAACTTACTGCATATAAGACAGCTAAAATCTCGGTCGTTGTCAGTGCCCACTCGTGGAGCCCAGTGGTTGCAAGTGCACCAGTCACCAGCATAAACAAGGTGCCAAAAGAGTACGAATAAGCGGTCAAGGATAAGCTTGCGGGATATTTCTTCAACACTGGAGCCTGGAATGGCGACAGCAGAAAATGTCACAATCTGTATAAATGATGAATACGACGAGTAGCAATCATATCTTCACAAATATTTTCTCATAAAAGAACACCGATCTTATCTAAAGATATTAGAAACAGAAGCAGGATCAAGTATGAGCTCTGAACTCTTCAAAGATACCTGTATGACAAGATAAGCACCCACGAGGAAACAATTTCCTATGAGGCACAGTACACCAAGATGCCATGTTTCCATGCCATACCGAAGCATGGTTGAAGTCAGCCAGTGAGCGGGATAGGAGGTGTTGCTACTCCAGGTGCCGGCCAGAACATTTTCACCTGCTGAACTGGTGCCTCCGAGTCCAATCAAGGACGGGCCTCTGTAGAAAATCATCAGAATGGCACCACAGACGCATACTGCCGTGCCGAGGACTTTGACTATCCCATCTTTCGTGAAGATGTTAACCACCTCAACACTGTGGAACGCAGAGAGTTATTTAGAGTTGAGCGGAGATTTCAGACGGTATGGTAGCCATTTCTGAAGAAAGTATCCGACGATCGATTACCCAACAATTGCAGCCAGGAGGAACGTGAACACCGGTGTGGAAGGCTGGAAAGCGGCGGCGTAGGACGCATTGGTGTAGCTGAGGCCGAGAAGGAACAGGAGCTGGTTCCCGAAGATCCTGCAGGAAGGTCGGAGAAGCCAGTCATTCCTAATAACTGTTAACTGTTTGACAAAGAAAAGGTAGCTCCATATGCAGAGGAGTTACCCGGTGAAGCCGAGAAGTGCGAAGGACGCAATGAGCTGAGGGGTCGCAGGGCGCCTCACGTTCCTGAAACAGCAGATACTCCATCACGGAATGATCGAATTGGTTGCTTTAATTTCTTGGTTGGTGCTGGGACCTGGAAGAGGAAATTGGGGAGTTGATGAACGAAAGTATCATGGTACCTCTCTCTTAGGAACGCGACGGGAGCGAGCAGCGCGAGGGCGACGAGGTCGCGGTAGACGCTGAAGACGATCTGGTTCATGCCGACGTTGAGGACGGACTTGGTGAGGACGCTGTATCCGGCGTAGGAGAGCTGCGTGAACACCATCCCGGCGTGCGCCCGCCACGCCTTGTTCGCCCACATGAGGCGCCCGCTGCCGCTGACGTCGGCCCACACCGACGACGACCACCGCTGCAGCGGCGTCGCCGGCTTGCCTTCTCCTCCCTCGTCTCCCATCTCCGCACTCAGCTACTGCCTCTCTCTCTCCCCTAGTCTCTCCTCGTTGCTGGCGCAGGGCGGCTTTGCCTAAATTCCTAGCAATGTGGTGGCTTTCAGCGTCGGCATCACGTACGAGCGGAAAAAAAAAATCTTTTTTGGTTCTAGGCAAGCGATGCGTCTCACTCGAGTCGAGAGCGAGCGAGCAAGTAGGCAAAATGGGAAATAACTTCTGCGTCACATCACATGCATTAGCAGACAAAAAAAATATCTGGAACACAAAATGCAATTCAAAAAATGTATACTTGTAACAGTAAATTCAAAAAAAAAATTATACGTGAAATATCTATTTTTTATTTTGATCTTTTTAATATCTGTAATAAATTAAGCTGTTTGTGTGTCAGCTACAACACACAGAGGCTGGAATGTATTTTCATTCTTTTATCTAAAGAAAATCAGCCGGAGCATTTGGACCAGCAAACATTATGGTCAGACAGCTCCGGGCGACCGCCGCATGGCCCACGCTAATTCTCCGAAACCAGAAATGAATCATGGGCTAAGACGTTTTAAGGCCCACGATTCGCATTTCAGTGGGCTGAAGTTCCAAAGGAGGCCAAAAACTCCCAAACCTGGCCTTGTAGAAAGAAATGTGAAGTTACAGGGAAGCTCTCACTACTTGCTCGTAAGAACCCCTTGCTCCACGGCTCGTAACCTACCACTGCATATTGTTGAAATGGCCACGTGACAAGTTAGGAGTGCTAAAAAGTCAGAAGCAAGTTGGTGCTGCCGCTACCTGGAGAAAAGGGAAAAAGGAAAATTTGGAGTGAGGAAGAAGGGGACAGGACTGCTGATTCAGAAGATCACAAGTGATGTGATATGATTTATTAACATGTTAGTCGCGGTTGGTGACTGGGTTCTTTTAACTCTACTGTTTCACCTGCTAGTATACTTCTGTCATGTGTTCAAGGACAACACATGAGATTTCGTATACCACTCCTTTGAGAGCCATCGTTTTGATTAGAAGTACTCCCAAGTTTTTTCTTACTGTACATCGCTTTTTTGGCTCTGTTTGTTTGAGATTTTTATAGTTGTTTGTAGCTGAACTGGAGCTGTTTCCTTCATACAGTATGTCTGTTTTACTTCTAAAACAAAAATTTTATATAAAATAAGTTGTAGTATCGAACAAATTAAGAATTGTTCTATTCTCCGACCTCTCCGTGCTTGCGCGTCTCCCCTTCCCATGCATGCAGGAGAGGACTTGTGCTGTCGATATGTTGGCAGCGGATCCAAGGCAGAGCAGCCGCGTGGAACACGGCTCCTGCGTCACCAAACCATTCCTATCATGGGCTAAGGGCAGAGAAACTGATAAATGGTCGGAGTCTCCTTAGAACGTTGGAATTTTACCGAAATTTTATAACAGTAAAACGTAAAAAATAGAAAAAATTCTCGGTGCTCTCAGTAGAACCAGTGCCCAGTTGCAGATGTTTATTAGCAGCGCTGCGATCTCGGATGAGCTGAAGATCGTTCGTTATGCAGGTCAATTAGTAGCTCTGATCCACTGATCCAGAGCAATACAATACTCCTAAGTGGTTTGCATGATGGAGTATGCAACTAAATTAAGCACACAGTTTTTGAGATTCTTCTGTTGTTTGTGATACAAAACCGCTGTCAAGAAAGCAGCTTACCAACCAGAATGAACAGCTCTCGGCGGGTGGCTACCTAACACCCAAACCTCGTCGCAGTTTGCAGCAGGTCGCTCTCACAACGAACGCACTGCGAAATTATGGACCTCCCAAAGTCCCAAAACGAAGTGACTTTCTTAGTGACAGACAGGCTAATTGAGATTGCTGGAGTAGTAAACAACTTCATCCTGCTGTCTGTCACAAGTTCAACACAACGGCAAATCTCATTCCTTTATTTATTTTTTCTTCATCCTCATACCACAAACAAATTCACAATGTCAATTCACCACAGTTCCAAGATAAGATTTTATTTTTATTTTTATTTTCTCCCTTCAAAGAGGGATTCTCTTGGAATGCGGCAGAATTGACCAGCAACACAGGGTTCTTGTTCTTCCAAAGAGAATGAACGAAGCAACCCCTCTAAATTGATTGATATGGAGCACAATGCAATGTATACCAGGAAGCAGGAGGATCATGAGACCGACAAGCACCGAAAAGAACGGAATTACTACTAACGCAGACGAATTCGTCATACATCACCCATGGAAATGGATGGTTACTTGCGAACGTTGGAGGTGTTGGGTGCCGGAGCCGAGCCTTCGAAGAGCTGCTTCCGGAGCACGTCGTGGAGGCCGTCGAAGAGCTTCTTCTTGACGGAATCCATGGCCCATTCGAGGCGGTTGAGCAGCTCGGTGGAGTTCTTGTTGTACATGAACAGGCCGTTGTACAGGTCGAAGCTGTCGCTGCAGGTGTTGTCCACGAGCCGGAGTAGCGTCTCGTACCCCTTGGTGTTGATGGGCGTGGAGCGGAGCTCGAGCATGGCCAGCATCCGACCCACGCTGTGCGTCAGGAACTGCGTCTCGGCGGCGTGCGCGTCGTGCTCGGCGCAGGACATCTCCACCATGCGGCACCCCTCGCGCTCGAAGATGTTCAGGAACGCCTCGGCGCGGGCGCGGCGGGCGGGGCAGTCGCCCACGCGGACCTTGTCGAAGACGAAGGGGAGGCCGTCCCAGCCGTCGCGGGCGGACTCGGGGCCGAACATGGGGTGGGTGCAGATCACATCAAAGTCCGGGGGGAGGGAGCTCAGCAGGAGGTTCTTGGGGAACTCCTTGACGGAGAGGACGTCCACGAAGAGCGTGCTGCGGCGGAGGCGGTGCACAGGGAGCGAGCGGAGGACGGTCTCGGCGGAGAGGATGGAGGTGGCGAGGAGGACCACGTCCGGGTGGCACTCGCAGAGGTCGTGCGGGTCGGTGAAGAACGACGCGCCGAGCGTCGCGGCCAGCGCCGAGTGGTCCGTGCGGGAGTGGGCGAGGAGCGTGTGGCCCTGCCGCGCGAAGGTGCGCGCCAGGAACTGCCCGAAGTTGCCGAACCCGACGATGGCGATCTTGAGGCGCTGCCGCTCCTCCAGGAGCCCCGCCGCGCGGGACTCGTAGTCGAACGGCTGGGCGGCGTCCAGGGCGCGGATGACGCCGCGGTGGGGCCGCGAGCGGAGGGGCGATACCAAGCGGCGGGATGCGGCCGCGGGGGATTGGAGCTGCTGAAGGCTCGCCGGAACCGGTGGGTGGCGGCGCTGGGGCCTGGTCGGCTGGTGGAGGCGGAGGGTGGAGGTGGAAGACGACAGCATCTTGCTTCCGTTGGGCTTGGCTAGACGGCTACCTTCCGATGCTCTCTGCCCTGGTCTGGCTGGGGTCTCTTTGACGGAGCAGAAAAGGATGCCAGCGAGGGTACTTGTACTCCGTACTCGCCTACTCAAACAGTTTCAGCTTTCACCATCAATAAAGGAAAAATTATAATATTAAATTAAGTATAAATAACAGTATCATTAAATTTATCATAAATCAAATTATAAAAATAACTTTTGATCTATTTTTTGAGATATTATAGTTAAAATTTAGAAAATTTGACTTTGATGAAATCTGAAAATTTTATTAATTCGTGCACAGTTGAAGTATTGACTACTAGTAGCAATGAAAATTTGAATATTAACAGTACGTAGACTAGAAATTGATAAGAAATTGGATAAGTATATGAGAAAAGAGCATATCGAAACAAAGTGCGCTCCTCAATTTGATGATTTTAAGCCTCTTTTGAAACGCGGAAATTTTTTTTCCTACGTTTTTCTTGCAAATTTAAACTAATTTATGTAAAAGTTTTATATTGAACTAATTCCTATGTTCGAGACCTTAGAGTATAACCGTTACAACATCGTGCATTAATGTTTCTTTGGCATGACCCTCTTTTACTGCTTTCTTCAGCTTGAGTTTTTAGGTACCGAGTTCAGCTTCTCGCTATATCATTAGTTTCTCTCTTTAATAAAAAACATTACCAGTATCAATAGAGTTCAATGAAATGAAAGCTCAGCAACAGACCTCAGTATCAAGCAAGTCCACTTGGTAGTGAAGTATTGGAGGCATAACGTGCGTCACATTTCACAAGACTACAGTGAGTCCACATGGCACCGAGAGGCCATCTGATGTACCAGTACAAGAATACAGACCATGGATACAACAACCCGTACTCTCACATGTTCGGGGAATCCAGTTCCAAAACCCTAAGGCCTTGTTCGGGGAGGGAAATGGAATGGAATTGGGGTGAAATGAGAGGAATTGAATCCTCACTAGAGAATAATGGATTCATCCCCCTTCTAATCCACTTGGATAGGAAGGAAACCAAACAAGGCCTAACAGAGTACAATCGATACAACAACCAGCTTCCCATGTGAGGAAATTCAAGTGCAGTGTACACTACTGTGGCAGCACAAAGCCCATAGCCAGCCGCAAATACCAGTCTCCAATGGATCCTTCTGACCCCAGGAAAGGGCCATTGTAGTCTTCCATCAAAATCAGGGTGGTCTTTATTGGATCTGTAACGTGCATAGGGTGTTAAATATGTGCCCCTGTTCATCTTCTCCTATGATGGTGGTGATAATTGTGCCGATCAGAGTCTGAGTAAACATGACTTGTATCAGAGTGGCGAAGTTTCTCGTGAGATCTCCTTGAATGCCGACTGCTTTCATAACAGCTCGATTCAGTATAACCTTGCTTACTGCTTGATCTTTTGGAATGTCTATCACTTCTGTGCACATTCAAATCCGTATGATGCTGCTTCTGCATCCATCTCCTTGAGTGCCTATTGATGCCACTAGAACTTGAGTCACTACCATATCTCTTTTCCCCTGATCTCCTAGAGTGACGATTGTTCCCAGCAGAACTTGAGTCACTGTAGTACTGTTTCTCTTTCTGCCGTGGTGAATGTCCATCACTCTCAGAGGTACTTGAGTTACTATACTGGTGCCTCTTCCTTGAAGGCCTTGAATGTCTCTTGCTTTCTTTACTTCCTTTATCCTTGGAGAAGGAAGATTGTGTAGCTTCTGGTTCCACTATTTTCTTTTTGTTGTGTTCTCTCTTCAGATTTCTCCCTGTACCTTTGTTAACCTCAACTTCTGAATCAGAAGATGAGTCTGAATGGTGTTTCTTCCTATGCTTGCCTTTACGAGCTTCCACCTCAGAATCAGAATATGACGAATCAGAAGAATATTTTTTCTTTCTCTTGCCTTTTGATTTTCTGTTGCTCTTCTCATCTTCAGAGTCAGATGACAAATGGGAACTGCTTTGATGCCCTCTAGATTCATTTTTAAGTGCCTCAACATGCTTACGCTTGCTTTTACTCTTGGAGCGTTTCTTGGATTTGCTAGCAGAAAAACTGGAGAGCAGAGCTGGAATATCACAATCGCCCAAAAAGCCTGAAAGACAAGAAGAATTGGTGGTCAACATAAAATATTAGTTTGCAGAAGCCGTGATTTCATGGTTAGAGCTTAGAACCAATGGGTGTTATTCATGTTTCACACTACACAATTATACCTCCATATTCATCAAATATCTCTTCCGCCACAATCTGCTGATTAGGATCATCTGGGTCAAAACCACCACGGGGAGGGCTCATGCCTGGCCTTTGCTTAAGTTCCCACTTCAAAGGCTGAAAAAAATACTCCTTACATTAAAAATGTTTAAAATATGCAATGAGACAAAAAGGCTTCGTTGTTGTTGTCTGACAGATTTGGAATCACATTTTGCTACGGAGACCATAATAAATGTATATACTAAGGCCTCCTAAAATGGAAAAATGTGTGGTTGATTAAAAATATTCAGTCATATAGTTAAATTATTGCAATTGACAACACACACCTTTAGGAACAATGGTGAAAGAAATAGGCCATAATAAACTACAATAACACAAGTACACAGGTAAATAACTCCAGAAAATTCTTGCAGTTATTGATAGGTTATAATGTGCCGCCACGGTCACAGGTGAGCTTTAGAAAAGATGGCTGCAGTTTGGTTCATTTCAGAGTGTTTAGGCTGATCAAATAATCCAAATAGTGGATGACTCTCATCCCTATGAAAAGGTCAGACCACAGACCGGCTATAAAGTAGTGTAGAAATTTTCCATTTTCTGAGTGGGGCTTGTGTAAATTGAAATAGAGAATCAATTTCAAAGATAACAAAAAAAAATCTAACCTCAGTCGAATCAGTCTGTGCCATTATAGTCGTTAGTGGATCATCCCTTTTTAGTCGACTCTCCTCGTTAGGCATGATCACATCCTTTAAGGGACATTCCCGGTCGCCACTCTGGTGGCCATGATTTCCACACCTTAAACATCTCACATTACGAACCTCAACTCCAAAAGGTTTAATCCTTGCAGGAGCACCTGTGTCCAATCTGAAAACGAAAGAAAACACACCAAATGTTAATAAAAAAGCTTAAGTAAGAGATCTACTACATCTGCA
Source organism: Zoysia matrella (assembly GCA_001602295.1). NCBI lineage: Eukaryota > Viridiplantae > Streptophyta > Magnoliopsida > Poales > Poaceae > Zoysia > Zoysia matrella. Next base: position 52,742 of record BCLG01001957.1, read on the forward strand.
TAAGTGAAATCGATGAAATAAAAACAGAGCTACTACTAAATAAACACAAAAGGGTATGATGTAAGGATCTATTGTTTTCTTTGGTTCTTCAGTCTGAAAGAATGGACATTACCTACTTTGTGTTTCATGTTGCGAGGTTGTTGAATAAGTCGTCTAAGAAGGGAATTACCTTGGAGCATTCTTGAGAACTTCAAATTCTTGTTCTGTTGGCAATGGACGACCAAAGACATCTTTTGGTCTACTTTTCTTATCTGCAGCTGATTGCCTTTTTTCAAGTCCCTTGTCAGGCCTGCAAAATGATGAAGAAGCAGTCAGGAAAATAGGGGGAAAAAATGATATCGAAACTATTTACTAGATGTGCAAGCCAAACACCTCCCAAATCTTTCATATAACATGGGTAAAAAGTAAAAAATAAAAAAAAAATACATGAACTGAATAAAAATACATCTTACATCGAAGAGGTACTTGCTGCTGCAGCACCTTGAGCGATGTCACCTGGGTCTGACCTCTTTTTCTCATCTTCAATTTCAGCAGCTTTTGCACTCTCTGCATTATAGCCAGGTGGGCGTACGTACATGAAACTCACTGCTTTCATTACCTCCATCTGAAGTTCAAAAACAAATGGAACATTGATGAGATCAGAGCATTTAAGTAGTTAAAAGTAGAACGAACATCAAAGAACAATGATGCAGTTTTTACAGCTCAGCTCCTAAAATTAACAATCGAAACTACATTTCACAGAATTAGTTTAACTGTGGGTCTCATTCCAAGTGCTATATTTTGAGAGCTGGTTGTGGACATAATGTCGCCCCAACAAGCAAATAATCAGCAAAATCAGCTTAACAAAAATATATCCACAGAAACTAAGGAGATGGCTTTGGGCTGCCTAGGTGAACTTTCTGATTGGTACTGGCTTTGACTACAAGGATAATAAGCAGGCAGTGGTAGATAAAATTTCTACCTCGTTCAGTGCTTTGTTGCGAGGACATCCATCCATGTTCCACCAGTTCAGTTTCCCCACTGAATGCCTTTGGTTACTCATGGGAATCAGGATTAATTAAAAAAGGAGCTAGGGGCTAAAGGCTTCCAAATTGTTAATTGTCACTGTTTCTGCAGTTTAACTTCAAACTCAATAAAATCAGCCTCCTTGCACTTTATGACCAAACAGACACATGCCCCACTATTGGCACTTCTACGCTAATGCATATAGAATTTGATTCAAGGAAAGCGCATGGAATTGGTAAAAAAAGTGTAAGAACGCGTGGTTGATATATTCTAGTACCTTCTCCTTGTCCTTCTTGGAGAAGAGCGCGGTCTGCCGGAAGAACTCCTGCTCCTGCGCGAACTCCCTCTGCACCTCCTCCTGGCGGCGCGCGCGGTTGGCGTGCATCTGCTCGGCGATCCATTTGCGCCGCTGATTCGGGTAGGAGAGCGGGTGCCATGGCTTCTGGTTCAGGAACGAGTGGCTCCACGCCGTCCCAGCCTTCTCCTTCAGCTCCACCTCCCCCAGCGCCATCTTCTGCCCGATCCCCCTGCCGCTCCCCGTGACATCCTCATCCATCGTTGCCTCCCTGGGCGCGGGTTCCCCTGTCCCTCTCCCCGGATCCCCGCCGGACTCCGCCGCCTCTCCCAATTTACAATCGCACCCTAGCACTCTAGCAGAATTCCTTCCCCCGCCCCCTCCCCCAGTGTCCCCTCCCCGCAAACATGTGTAGGCCCCTGCACAGGCCCATTTGCCCGTCGTTACTAAAAAAGGCCCATTGTCACTTCCGGCCCACTAATTGCGCGCTCGTGACCAGATTGGAAAAGAAAATCTATCGCTACCCGGGACCCGTGACCAGCCCATTTATGACGCCGCATCTAGGAGTACTAGCTACTCCATTTATTTATTGGATTGACCGGTATACGAAATTACGGCTGCGCTTTCATCGAAACCTAGACTTGTTGACTAATCACCACCGTCCGCCGCCGTCGTTCGAAGTCCACACCGGCGCGAGATGGCGAACTCCGCTCGCCTCCGTCTGCCATCCGCTTTCTGCCTCCGGCAAATCGCTCCCGTCAGCGTCCAATCCGGCACGATCGCCGCATCAACATGCCCGTGGCGGCGCCTTCCCGGCGGCGCCGCCCCTCCCCGCCGCCTCCGCGCCACGGACGCCGCGCGGCAGCTTGACCACATCGTGTCATCGTCCCGCGGCGCGGAGGTCGAGGAAGAGGACGAGGACCGGCATCCGCGCCTCAGGATCGCCATCGTGGGGTTCGGCAACTACGGCCAGTTCCTGGCGCGCACGTTCGTGGCGCAGGGCCACACCGTCCTCGCCTACTCCCGCTCCGACCACTCCGCCGCCGCGGCGTCCATCGGCGCCACCTTCTTTCCGGACCCGCACGACCTCTGCGAGTGCCACCCCGACGTGGTCCTCCTCGCGACCTCCATCCTCTCAGCCGAGGACGTCGTCCTCTCCCTCCCGTTACACCGCCTCCGCCGCGACACCCTCTTCGTCGACGTGCTCTCCGTGAAGGAGTTCCCCAAGAAGCTACTCCTCGAGAACCTCCCCGACGACTTCGACATCATCTGCACGCACCCCATGTTCGGCCCGGAGTCGGCGCGCGACGGCTGGGCGGGCCTCCCCTTCGTGTTCGACAAGGTCCGCGTCGGAGACTGCCCCGCACGCCGCGCACGCAGCGAGGCGTTCCTCGACATATTTGTGCGGGAGGGGTGCCGCATGGTGGAGATGTCGTGCGCCGAGCACGACGATTACTCCGCCGAGACGCAGTTCCTGACCCACACCGTCGGGCGGATGCTGGCGATGCTGGAGCTCGAGCCGACGCCCATCGACACCAAGGGGTACGAGACGCTGCTCCGGCTGGTCGACAACACCTGCAGCGACAGTTTCGACCTCTACAACGGCCTCTTCATGTACAACAAGAACTCCACCGAGCTGCTCAACCGCCTCGAATGGGCCATGGACTCCGTCAAGAAGAAGCTTTTCGACCGTCTCCACGACGTGCTCCGGAAGCAGCTCTTCGAATTTGAGGTCGATGCGCTGGTGGTGGATGATGATGATCTAGACACCGACGACGACGACGCGGCGGCCTTGGACTGCGACGACTCGGGATAATAATTGATCGCACCGGCACCGTACTGCCATGTCGATCTCTCGTCGTGGTCCCGGAATGCTCTTTATGATGAACCTTATCGTAGCAGGCACTGTGCTTTTGTGGAAGAAGATTGACAGTACCGATCCATACTCGCACATGGAAATGGAATGATCAGCTTACTTCAGAATCATTCAATTGGCTCATCGGTGCAGCAGTTGAAGCGTATGCTCGGCTCCGACTCCGGCGCCGGCGCCGGCGTACGGCGTACCATAATTTCCAAACGAAACACAGGGCCCGTGTTTCTAGGATAGTCACATGTTTTAGGCGCCAATTCCGAACCCGACAACATCACGGATCGCTTCATCACCACGGCGGCAATGGGGGACCGTGAACCGACGAACTTGTCACTTACTGCATCCTTGGCCGACGAGCCGCGAGTGCACAGTGGTAGTGACGTGGTACCTACGTGGAAGTCAAACGCCGCGACACTGAAGTTATCTCGTGGTCCAACGACTCAATGAGCTTACTGGACCCTTAATGAATCCTAGCCCGCTACGCACTAGACCGGCCCAGCCCCATAACCCGTTAACAATCCCAGTTTCAGATCTCAAAAAAAATCCCAGGTTCTTACCTGGCGGGCCAGAGCCCTGAGGCCCATATAAGATTCGGCCCATCTTCTCGTGTTCTGGTGGATCACGCGTCCTCCATCCGCATCCATGAATCTCTCTCCTGCTAGGGTAAAGGGAGGAGCGGCAGTTCGTCGGCGGCGGCGACGCGGCCGTGGCGGCCGATGAAATTGAGCATGGAAAATGGGAAGGTTGATGTGGTGGACCCGGATACCGATCCCCTCGCCGACGACTTGCTCTCGGATCGGGAAGATGGAGGCGAAATAGAGCTCGGCGGCGGCAGCGACGACGACGACGACGAGGAGGACATCGACGGCCTTGCCAGCTTTCTCGAGTCCGAAATACTCTCCGGATCCAGCACAGGCGATTCTCTTGATGTGAGTGCCCTTGAATATTCGATTTTTCTCTGTTAAAATTGTCGTTTGCAGGTCGAATTTGGTCCTGATTGGGATGTTTTGCGAACGAATCGATTGCAGGAGAGCCTAGAGGAGGGTGCGCAGGTGGAAGTTGATGCTGCGAACAATAAGAGGAAGCAGGACTCGAATTCCGACGGGGATGGTGGGAGCGGCGATAGCGTCAGCGAGGGGGAACAGAACAAGAGGATGAGGAGAGAGCAGGCCAAAGGGAAAGCTGTAGCGCCTCAGATTGATACGGGGATGTTCAGAAACATCCCGCCGGAGCTGTTCCTGCAGATCTTCAAGTTCCTCTCCTCCGAGGACCTGATCTCGTGCGCGCTCGTCTGCCGCTTCATGAACCACGTCGCCTCTGACGAGACGCTCTGGCGTCGCCTGTGAGCTCAACTTGCAACCTGTTCTTGTATTTTGTGTTGTAATACGACTCTAAGATTCACTTTTTTATCCTTTTCCAATTGGTTCAGGTATTGCATGAGGTGGGGCCTGGCTTCCAATGCCAAACTCAGGGATTGCGCTTGGAAGAACCTGTACATCCAGGTAAGCCCATCCGTTCCTCATCACTAGGTCTAAATTTCGAAGTAGTCATGGAGATTAATGCCATTTTTATGTTACTTCATCTGAATACAGCCCTTAGTACAATTATTTTTATGGAGAGTTACATCATTAGAACTACTCCGTAACAATTTGCTGAATAAGCACATTTGTTGAGTTTTCTAGTCATACTCTCAGAATAAAATGTTTTCTTTTCACACTGTGGGGTAATCGCTTTGCTTGCACCGAATCTACAGCAAGATAGAGAAGATATGAGTGAATTTGTGAGGAATACACCTGCTGAATTCAAGGAATACTATATCCAGATGCAGGCTGCAAAAAGGAGTCAAGCTCCTCTTCCTTCAGAAGTAATTTGCTGAACTCAGTCCTTCTGTTTAGCCTCTGTGACATAGTATCCTTTAGGAACCCCCAGTCCCTACAACCTGAATAATAAACCATATTATGCTGAATTTTGAAGGTCAACGACGACAAGGTTATACTTGATAAAACAGTAGCTGACCAGGTGTCTAGTTGGAAAAGCAGCAGAGGCCTTACTGACGAAGCAGTCAAGGGGCACTCTTGTTCAGGAAATACATGCACTTACACCCAGATTGGCGATGCTTACATTTGTGAGAAAACTGGTCGTGTCCATGGTAATATATGGTTTTTGTTGACTATCTGATCACATGTAATGTGCATGTGTCTGAAATGATTGGTGTCTGCCCTTTTCAGTTTGTGATGACGCTTGTCGTGAATTTGTCTTGGATCAATCAAGTGGGCTGCTTCTTTGTACGATATCTGGGCACTGCTTTGAGAGATGGCTGTGTCCTGATGATGAGTGGAGGGACGCCTATGATACTGTAAGTTCTTGTGCAAAGTGACATACTTTTTTGTTTAGTTCAGTGGAATTGTCCCATTTCACAAGTTCAAGAAATTGTATGGCAAATGCTACTCGATTCCGAGTCCATGCTTATTCCTTTGCTCGTCTGTTGTTTCCAGGATCAGCAACAAGCTGGTGTTGCAGATGAAGCAGAGCCGTTCATGGGATCTGGACGATTTGGTACTAAGCTTGCTTCTTATGTGTGTGTGTGTGTGTGTGTGTGTGTTTCATTTAATCCTAGCTTCCCTAGTATCAGTTGAAAAGGATATCGCGATGGTTTTGTGCAGCTTAAAATTTGACAAGTTAGATTTTTGTTTTTTCTATTTTTTGGTGCTTGAAAATGTTGCAGAGTATAGGTGGGAATGAAAAAGGTGGTGGGTTGTTAGTCTTGTCCTCTTAAAACATATGCTTATCTTTTTCGGCACTGTTCATCTGATAACAAAATGCTGTGTTAGTCTGTCTAGTGTCTATTCATTTGCAACACAGAAATTCCTTGTTGTCTTACGCTAGTTACTTATTTTGCTTTTCTACGATGAACAGCCCGTGCATATATGTTGGGATACAATTGCACTGATGAGAAGGAACTTGAACATGCCTTGCGTTTCTGCTGATATGCTTGACTGCATGAGTTCAGGCTTCGTCTGAAGAGGAAATAAGCGATACCTGGTTTTGTGCTACATGAAACTTAAATTCGGCCTCCCGAATGAATGTATCTAAGAATGTTTATGTTGCTCTGTTGAGGTGCCAGAACTCTTGAGGCAACAAAACTGATCTGTTTCTCTCAGTTGCATGAGCTGATATGTTGTTGTATAGTTTTCTAAATTACAGATATGCATTCCTTGTAATAAATGAATAATGAGCCTTTTAGGCCCTGTTTGGCTGCCTGTTCTGCCGCTGCGACTGCAGCGCACAACGTTAGCATAGCCGACTTCTGCTCCCAAGATGATCCTGGCACAAAAGTCGCGGTTCATCTCATGCTGCCTTTGTTCTAAGGAATACAAAAGCCAGAAAGCTCCCAAGATGATGCATGCCGTCATGTGGCAAATGGTCCTATCGTGCAGTAAGGGCTGGCCCTGAGATTGGAGGCCCAGGGCAAGACTGGTGTGGCAGGCCTTAAATATTTTAAAATTTTTTATTTTTGAGCTAATTAAAATCACAATTAGCTTAACAATTGTAAGAAATATTTTTACATTTGCATTCCGACTGGGCCCTTGATTGCCGAGAGCCAGGGCGGTCGCATCTCCTGCACCGCCTCAAGGCCGGTCCTGCATGTAGTCTGCTATCCACGGTACCACGAGAAGCATAATTTAAGTAGTTGTACTACATCAAACATACCTTACTCCACAGTAGACGAGGTAAGCTGCACATCGATCTTTTCTGGGGTTATCATAATCAGGGCCTCCATTCTTACATTGTTGGCAGTATTAACTTTTAACTTTATTTTTTATCATTTGTTTTACTTTAAAGGTTGAAATTTGTAAAATTATAAGTTTTTTTTGAATAACTTCCATGATAAAGCAAATTATAATAGAATACCCTGGGAAGATATACATACTATCGTTGGCCCACATGTTAAGTTCCAGACAAGACAATCAACGGATAAGATTTTATTGTCACTGTAGTGCAAGAACAACTTTAGATTATATGCAATATTGTAGTATTAAGGTGGCATGATGTCACTAGGGACCCGAGGAGAGTTTTTCTGTCTTTGATGCAGATAGAGATCATGCGATCCACGATCAATGTGAAAGCATAGGATGAGATAGTCCGCACAATGTGATGTATAGGCTGCACATCAGTTTCAGGTGTGATCAAACAAAGCTTATATCTGAATCCACCAAATTTAAAGGCCCATATATTTGCCCGTACTTTATTTACTTATTTATGTGCAACGTCTTAGGTGTACTAATTAAAATTATATTTAATTTTTATGTACACTATTTTTTTTACATAACAATATTCAGGACCATCATATTATATGAGAAATATTCTTTTTTCAGTGGCTAGCAAAGATTTATTATTTCATTCTGGAGTATATAGTTCCAAAACTAAATCGATGTTAAAATAGAGGGAATATTTCAAAACATGTACTCCTGCTTGAAGAACGGCTCTGGACTATAGTTTTTGGGCATGCACATAAAGATGTGCAGCGAAAAAAGGTGCTTTACATGGAGATAGCAAGCCAATCAACTTTGTTGCCACACACACTAAGTTGTATTTTATTGCTGAATAATGCAAGCTAGTGGTGATTACTTAACACACTTGCAGAATAATAATCTATCAGAGCTTAGCCTCATGCCACATTTCGGAAACTGCTTTGTTGGGCACTAGCTGCTGCTGGCCAACATTTGGAAACCACGAGGTTCTCCTTGCTGTAAAGCCCACGGATTGCTGCATCAGCACTCAGTGCTCTGTGTACGTGCAGATGCTCTGCGGTTTGAGACGGTTTGACCTGAATTCCATACCATTCACCAACGATGGAGCACGAGGATGGCCACATCTGGTGAAAAGGATATAGTAGTTTGCTGCAGTAAAGTACTTATCAAAATTGTTTTAGGCCTCCCTAGAAATGAATGAAAATTTCCTGTTTACTATGTTTTTTCTATCAAATTAAACTGTTTCATGTAAAATTCCTACGTTCCAAAGGTGGCATTAGACTTCTGCGATGGGCATGATGAGTTGTAGTTTTCTGCATCTTACTATGTCACAAAAGTTGTAGGTTTTTGAAATTTACTCCATGAACTATATATGACACAAAGCATATTATTGTTTTCAACTTCTCATGACCAAAGATGGCTATTCATTCTTGTAGTATTTTACAGTCAAATTAATTAATGCATTTGCACACTAACTCTGCCGAAGAAAAGATGCATATATACCGCTGCAGACAGTAAAAGGAGATTATTCGTGCCAGCATAAATAAAAGTTGAAGAACAATTAAAAGGAGATGTGTTAAAAGTAATTTATTTGCAGTTAAAAATAGCTTATCACAACTCACACATGCCTTAACACGGAAATATCCTTGACAGTCAGTCACTACCTATTGGGTGACAATTAGGGAGCACCTTTTCCAAAAGGAGATGCATTAAGGTGAACGACGCAGTGCTACCTAGGACGGTGTGATTTGTTTGCGAACTGGGACCAAGCGATCACTCATAACTCAAGTATTTTTTTTAATTGTTAAGATCTTAGTACAGCTCCGACTGCATGCTTTGGCCCCCCATAGATGTTCCATCGTGGTACGGATCATCGTCGACAGCTAACGGCATCCGCACATCCTTCATCGAATTTGCTTGTGGTCTAGCTGATCGATTCGGTCTTTGATATGCAAATCTGATCGAGTATTTTTGTAATTATAATGACCATGAATGAAGTTTTTTATATAAAACATTCCTTTTTTTTTGAAATTATTCTTGGTTTTACTTTAACGCGATATAATTTTTAAGTAATTTCTGAAACAAGGTATGTACGAACCATCGAGGTCTATGAAGTTACACTCGTGAATTATACGACCAATCCATTTTAGAGAGGAGGTAAGCAACAATCGCCTTGAATTCCACCATTCTTGTGGAAATCAAAAGCATGTGCAAGTACGATTTAATTCTTCTCCTTTTCAGGCTTGTCATTCAGCAGCTTGCTTTTGAATTGCACCTGCCAGATGGCAACAACAACGTGCAGACAGATGCAGAAAACGCTGATAGCAACGGTATAGATTGGGAAAAAGGCATACTCCTATTAAAAGCTACTCCTTCCATTCTAAAATTGTTATCACCAGTTAACCGGCGACAATAATTTTGAAACGGAGAGAGTATAAAACTGCTGCAAACAGCAAGCAGTCTGGAAGTGGAACTGTAAATCATTCCAGGTTCTTATTTCCTGTTCAAATTACACAAATTTCGTGTTTATAGAATCTTAAAGGATACAGAGAGATGAATAAACATTCAAATACATAGTATATGGATGTAGAGCTATTCCAACTATGACACTGTGGAAAATCAAAGTGCCACTCACATCAGATACACAGACCTCTTCAACTTTAAACCGTCGTACAAGGAAAATTTTGAACAAACTCAGGTCACAATACAACTCAAGTTTACAATAATGGGTAACAATTCTCACAGCCACAAGCGTGCAAAGGTTTGATGAAATCTAAAAGAACATTGAGCAAAAGTTTTTCATACAAGAGTGACAAAATAAAGCATGCAGGCATGTATGGTGAAGTTTTGCTGGTCTAGCCTCCATCACATGGGTTATGCCTTTCGAGTTCCAACAGATACATAGAAAAGAGAAGACACCACATGAGTTTCATATACTCCAATACAAATTTCATACAAGGATGGCAGCACGTTGCTAGCAACAGATCATTTCAGTTGGGAGGACTGTCATGGCCAATGCTGGGGCTGTGGCCTGGAGTGGTCGAATCGATCTGTGATGCAGGCGCCTGGAGAACGCTCCTTCCAGTATATGAAGGATGCAAGCTGATAACAGGTGCCTTCACTTGTAGCTTCCTTGCATGAGTTGGCATGGTGAGCTGCACAGAGAAGATGGAACTGAGCAGCAACATGAATATGACAACACTTTTATATGAAATGGCCATGAAGTTTACAGGGAATAAGGTGATGGCAATGCTAGTTTGGTAGAATGGGAAGAGGAGGATGAGAACTCGGTATGCAAGTTACTCACAGCTAAGATGGCGCATCTCTTGAGCCAACTCCCTTCTTTATATAGGCTCAGTGTATCACTAATTTAGTTCAAAAGCTGTACTTCTAAAGGAGTCGAGTAATGGGAGGACCACAGCAATCCCCAGCCAATTGTTTAGGATTTGGATGTCTCAGTATCTTAGTTTTTTTACAAATCCTATGCCAAAGGGAACACCTTTTCCTAATCCGGTTTATTCTAAGAAACATCTAAGCTTCACCTGCCTGAATATATACCCTGCAGTGAGATTTAAAATGATAAATTAATGGCATGGGAATAAGCCTTGGGTATAGGTGAAACCCAGGGACAGCATGCCAGGTATCAAGTTGATGCTTTCGTGTGAATTCAGCCATTAACAGAGATTTCAGTACATCAATCGAACTAGCAACACAAGACATTCTCAAAAAAAAAAAAAAAAACCCTCAAAA
>BCLG01001957.1:63418-87993 GCA_001602295.1 Zoysia matrella
AACAGGAAATTCCTGAGCGCTGCACTTTTCATGTTGACCCATTTGCACTAAGTTAGCAGTTTCCATTCTGCTGTCCACATGTTGGCAGCATGAAGTTACCGTGTGCTAAATACATCAATAGAAGCCTCATTAAGCATGCAAGTTGCCAACTTGAAAATATCGTTCAATCAAGTTGAAGCGACCATGACCAATCAGGGCTTGAAGGCTATTAGGTGGACGAAGCAGGAGCAAGTTGGGGCTTCTAATTTTGTTACTACCCCCTGTATAAAGAAAAGAGTCTACAATAGCTAATGTTCAAAGCTAAAAGAATATGTTTTAGAGGCATCGCGCCACCAAATATTGTTCCTTCTCTAAGAGATCCTAGTTTTCTAAAAATTCTAGAACTTTGTTTTCGATTTGGAAAAGGCGCTTTAGAGCCTTTTCAGGTTTGGAACCTTGCTTCCTGTTGGTTGGCTGGAACTCATCAGAATAGTTTATTTGAGGTTCCATTGTGGCACAATGCAACTAATCTACAAGTATTCCTGTCTTTTAATTCAATCACCCTGAGGAAATTGTCGTTAACTTGACCAATGGTCATAAAGCATTGAAGTTTTCATCAGCCTTGCCGAGTTTTATTCCTAAGTGAAACCTTTTTAGCAAAAGGTAAATGCTAAGTATCAAAGCATATTAATAAAAAAAGGAAAAGCCAACTCAGTCTCTGGGCATTCAATTGGAAACAGTAACTGGCACTAACAGTTTAAGTACCTCAGATCAGAAACATACCTAAAAAAACAAGCATCTGACACTCATGGGTGGGCACTCTGGTTATACAGATGCCACAGAACACAAGCATCGGCGTCAGTACATTCACAAAACTGCAGCATTAGGTCAATTTCTGGTCGGATTAATCTGGCTATTACGTGTTTCATAAGAATGTCCAGACATGTATACTTCAAAATGTTGTGATTGTAAATAAGCATATAATGATTATAATCACTCGATGAATGATGCCATGATGATTGTTACAAATGCAACAAAATTATGTGCTTCAGTCTATTCACAGAATCTAGGGAAACTGCTGAAAAAGATAGCCCTCATACCATTATGAAAATTTACAAGTCGTCCTTTGTTCATCAAATTTCAGGTGCAATATATAAATAAATATCATATCGGTAAGTTCATGAGGTGCTCATGCTTTACAACAACTTACCAAAGAGGGATGACATAAAAGCATTTTTGATATTACAAGTCACAAACTTCATGAAGATCAACATGACAATGCAAATGTTAAAATCTGAACAATTTGTAAATGAAAGCAATAAGCTGTGTACATATCAGAAACACTAATGGCTTCCAAGTATGTCCACAGAACACAGATCTAGCAGTATGCACACGTCTTTGTGATCTTAAGTTAATTCAGCATTAAGTATCTGGTACTGTGAAGTGTGAAGTAATCTCATACACTTGAACTCAAGAAATCCTGACAACGTTATTAATTTACAATTCCACAAAAGCCACAATATCAGTAACTGGTTACATATACAATCTAGGTACATATACATGATGATACTGTGTCAATTCACGTACGGTGTGCCAAACTGCATCTGTCGACCCATATACATGAGTACGTAGGACATATGTATTCCCCCATCCACCTAATATTCTGATAGCAGAAACATAATCTAAGGCGTTGCACAGATATCTTTTGTATACTGGACTAATTTTCAGGTATGACTCCCTCCTTTGGTACACTTAGATGTCAAGAAATCCTGACAACAATATTGATCTATAATTCTGTTGTGGACGCTTTTGTTGGACGACACTACAGTCGCCGGACACTCTGGCGGGAGGCCGGACGTTCCGGCGCCGGACGTTTCGGCAATTCTGTTTCAGGCGGCTGTTTTTCAGCCTAAAAATGTGTTAGGGTTTGTTTTTAGTAATTTCGGCTGGAGGAATTAGTGGGGTCTGTTAGGGTTTCAACCCCCTTAATGATCTATAAATTAAGGGGGCGGCTAGGGTTAGAATCATTGAGAAAAATAGATCTGGCAGATCGGCCTCAAGGAGGACGAGCTGCTGGATCTTCCTCTGTAATCATTCAACGTTGAGTTGAATAAAGTTCCCAAATTCCCAGCCATAACATCTTTGGTATTTAGAGCCAGAGATTTTTCCCCTCCCGCCCACCCTCTGCGCCTTTGCTGCGCCGCCCACCACCCTGCTGTGCCATCCACAACCATGGCTGATTCGAGCGGCGCCGATCATCTGGATAAGATCATGGCTGTTTTGCTGGAACAGCAGAAGTCAATGTCGGCCTTGTTGCAGCGTGTGACGACCATAGAGGGCGAGATCTCCTCCATGAAGGTGGATCAAGGTCGTCTCCATGTCGCCGTCAACAACGCCCAAACGGCGGCATTGACCAAGGGAGAATCGTCAGCGATGGATGCCTCCAAGGATCGCCTACCCGTCGACACTCCTGCGCCAACAACGACTTCCGGCCACAAGCTACGCTTCTCCAAGTACGACGGCTCGACAGATCCGATCTCGTGGCTGCAACGCTGCGAGCAGTTCTTTCGGGCCGCTCGCACGCCGGAGGACGAGAAGGTCTGGCTGGCCTCATTCTACATGGACGACGACGCACAACAATGGTATTACCAGCTAGAGCGCAATCAAGGTGAACGATCTTGATGCGTTTCGTCGACCTTGTCAACCTGCGCTTCGGTCTGCCTACACGCAGTAACCCTTTGGGCGAGCTCATCCAAGTCCGTCGAACCGGGACAGTCGACAAATACCAGGCACAATTTCTGCCCCTCCTCGCCAGATGCGATGACGTCACCGAGCGGCAGCAAATCAGCATCTTCACTGCCGGCCTCGGCGACCCTCTTCGCCTCGACGTCGAGATGCAGAAACCGATGACCCTCGAGGACGCCATGGGCCTAGCGCGCGCCTTCGAGCGCCGCCTGGCCTCGGTCGAACCACCAGCCCCAACGCGGGGCTCCTACAGGTCGGCGCCCACTAGGGCGGCACCGCTAACCGCGACCTCGTCGGCTCCGACCCCTACACCGCCGCCGAATCGAGCGCCGTCACCGACGCCACGCGAGCCGACTCCTGTCCAGCGACCTCGACCGGCGCAGGGCAACCGCTTCACCCGCCTTACACCAGATGAGATGGCCAGGCGCCGGGAAGAGGGCCTCTACTTCAACTGTCCAGCCAAGTTCACACGTGACCATGCCAAGGAGTGCTCCATGCGTGGCATATACTTCATGGAAATTTCCAGCGAAGTCGACATCCCCGACGACGACGCCACTTTCGACACAGAGGACCTGCACGTCTCCCTCAACGCATTGACCGGCATCACCTCCAACACGGCCATGGTGCTCAACACGTCGATCTCCGGCAACCTTCTCCGTGCTTTGGTCGACTCCAGCTCCACCCACTGCTTCATCAACGCGCCAACAGCACGACGACTAGGGTTGAAGCCTCAACAACGCCACAGACTCTCGGTGGGCGTGGCAAATGGGGAGCGCGTCCCTTGCGAAGGGTACTGCCCGGCGGTTCCTACGGACATCTCAGGCGAGCACTTTGACATCGACTACTTCATCATCGACCTGGCAGGCTTCGAGGTGATACTAGGGTGCCAGTGGCTTCGATCCCTAGGCCCAATTCTCTGGGACTTCGAGCGCCTGGCCATGTCATTCTGGAGGTTCGACCATCACGTCCGATGGCATGGCGTGGGTGCATCTCCGGGAGCACACGCCCACACGGTGACCACGGACAACCTACTCGAGCTGCTTCTCACCGAGTTCGACGACATCTTCGCCGAACCCACAGGACTACCACCGGCACGCGCCTTCGACCACCGTATCTACCTGCTGGCCGACAAGCCACCAATCAACGTCTATTCGTACCGCTACCCTCAACTATTGAAGGATGAGATCGAAAAACAGTGCGACACTATGCTACACTCGGGGATCATCCGTGAGAGTACATCTCCGTTCTCATCACCAGTACTACTGGTTAAGAAGAAGGATGGAACGTGGTGTTTCTGCATCGACTACCGCCAATTGAACACGAAGACAATCAAAGACAAGTTTCCAATCCCGGTGGTCGATGAACTCCTTGACGAACTGCGGCAAGCACGCTTCTTCACCAAGTTAGATTTGCGTAGTGGGTACCACCAAGTGCGCATGCACCCGGATGACATCGCCAAGACGGCGTTTCGCACCCACCACGGCCACTTCGAGTTTGTGGTGATGGCATTTGGCCTCACCAACGCACCATCCACCTTCCAGGCCTTAATGAACAGTGTACTAGGGCCGTTTCTTCGCCGTTTCGTGCTGGTCTTCTTCGACGACATACTCATCTACAGCAGCTCATGGGCTTCACATCTACAGCATGTGCGCAAGGTGTTCCAGGTCCTGCGTGAACACCAACTCTTCATCAAACGCAGCAAGTGTACATTCGGCGAATCATCGATGTCCTACCTCGGCCACGTCATTCGCCAGGGCATCGTTGAGATGGACCTAGACAAGGTGGAGGCAGTTCGTGCATGGCCTACTCCGACTTCTATGCGTGCGTTATGGGGCTTCCTCGGGTTCACCGGCTACTACCGCAAGTTCATCCGCGACTACGGTACATTGGCACATCCACTCACGTAGCTGTTGAAGAAGGAGGCGTTCACTTGGTCGGCTGAGGCAGCGGCTGCCTTCGAGGCTCTGAAAGGCGCCTTGACAGAAAGGCCCGTTTTGCAGCTGCCCGACTTCGACCGGCCCTTCATCGTCAACTGCGATGCTTTCGGTTCAAGGATCGGAGCGGTTCTTCACCAGGATGAGGGCCCCATTGCCTTCTACAGTCGGCCAGTCGGCCCGCACCACGCCAAACTGGCGGCGTACGAGCGAGAGCTGATTGGCTTGGTTAAGGCCTTACGTCATTGGCGGCCATACCTTTGGGGGCGCTGCTTCGTCATCCACACCGACCACTTCTCACTCAAATTTCTGTTGGACCAGCGTCTATCAACCATTCCTCAACATACTTAGGTGAGCAAGTTATTTGGTTTTGACTTCAAGATTGAATTTACTCCTGGCAAGCACAACTCGGTGGCAGATGCTTTATCACGACGCGATGAGGAGACAGCAACAGTGTGTGCCGTCTCAGCGCCCACTTTCCTTGTCTTCCAGGAGTTTCGGGAGGAGGCGGCCTCCCTGCCAGAGGTGAGAGCCGCTAAGGACCTAATCCAGCAAGGCAAGGCGTCAGCCGCTTGGACCATCGTCGACGACCTCGCCCTCAAAAGTGGCCGCATCTTCGTACCATCATCAGCGTCCATCTGGCCGCAGCTCCTCGCCATGGCCCATGGCGCCGGACACGAGGGCATACAGAAGACACTTCATCGTCTCTGAGCTTCCTTCTTCAACCCACAGGTAGCTCGGCTGGTTTGTGACTACATCAAGGGGTGCACCGTCTGCCAGCGACACAAGACGGAGCATCTTCATCCAGCCAGCCTCCTTCAACCTCTCGAGCTGCCACACTCAGTACGCCCACTTCATCGCCTTACGCCGTCCATACACGGCGGCATCGGTGGCTAAGGCGTTCTTCGACGACATCGTACGGCTACACGGTGTTCCATGCTCCATCGTCAGTGATCGTGATCCAGTCTTCACCAGCGCCTTCTGGGAGGAGCTATTCCGTCTCACAGGTGTGACTCTGCGCTTGAGCACTGCCTTCCACCCACAGACGGATGGCCAATCGGAGGTCACCAATCGGATCTTTGGCGTCTACCTACGTTGCCTCGCCGGGGACCGTCCCAAGAGCTGGCTTCGGTGGCTTCCATGGACGGAGTACTGCTACAACTCCTCCTACCAAACGGCTCACAAGACTACACCGTTCCGTGTGGTCTACGGCCGAGATCCGCCCACACTCCTGTCCTACGAGCCTGGCTTGGCTAAGCTAGCGGCGCTGGACAAACAGCTCACGGAGCGCGACGAGTTTTTGGCAGACATCCAGGATCGTCTCCTTCATGCTCAGGAGTTGATGCGCAAGCAATACGACGCCTAGCATCGAGCCTTGGAGTTCAAGGTGGGAGACTGGGTATGGCTTCGCCTTCACCATCGCCTCGCTGCCAACATCGCCGACTGTTCCGCAGCAAAGCTGGCACCTAAATACTACGGGCCTTTTCGCGTGGAGGAGCGCATTGGACCCGTGGCATATAGGCTGGCCCTTCATGCACGCACTCGCATCCATAACGTCTTTCATGTCGTCTTCCTCAAGCCGTACGTGGGGGAGCCGCTGGTGGACATCGTTCCGCTTCCTCCTATCAATAACGGGCGCATCATCCCAACTCCGGCCCAAGCAGTCTGAGCTCGCTTGAACAGAGGCCGCTGGCAGGTGCTTATCCAGTGGCTAGGCCGTCCTCCTACCGACGCCACTTGGGAGATGATGGATGAGTTCACTCGAGCTTATCCAGACTTCCAACTCGAGGACGAGCTGTTTCAAAAGGAGGGGGGAAGTGTTGTGGACGCTTTTGTTGGGTGACACTACAGTCGCCAGACACTCTGGCGGGAGGCCGGATGTTCCGGCGCCGAACACTCCGGCAATTCTGTTTCAGGCGGCTGTTTTTCAGCCTAAAAGTGTGTTAGGGTTTGTTTTTAGAGATTTTGGCTGAAGGAATTAGTGGGATCTGTTAGGGTTTCGACCCCCTTAATGATCTATAAATTAAAGGGGGCGGCTAGGGTTAGAGTCATCGAGAAAAATAGATCCGGCAGATCGGTCTCAAGGAGGACGAGCTACTGGATCTGTAATCATTCAACGTTGAGTTGAATAAAGTTCCCAAATTCCCAGCCATAACAAATTCCATACAAGCCACAATATCAGTAGCTGTTTACATATTGAATCAAGAAACTAGGTAGACACAAGGAGTGCCAAACTGCATCTGTCGGTCCATATACAGGAGTACGTAGGACATGTATTCCCCCATCCACCTAATATTTTGATAGCAGAAACATAACCTAAGCCATTGCACATTAACAGAACATATACTTTTGTATACAAGACTAATTTTCAGGTATGACTCCCTCCTTTGGTTTTATGGAACCTGGAGAGTAGGTATAGGGACGCTGAAGAGAAGAAAATGGATGCAGCGAAGCAAAAGAGGTCGGTGCATGATGTAATGGTCACCCTCCAGCCCTTATCAAAGATTCCAACTAGCAAGACCATGACAATGACGTGTCCCAGCTTTGTCTTAAGATCATTCACCGACTGGATTACCAACCACTTGGGTCGTTCCTGCAGACAGAATCAGAGATACAGAGTCAGTGATACCAAGAAATTGAAATTGGGTAATGGACAGTAACAACGAGAAGAATGTGCATAGCAACTGACCGGAAGCTTGAACAAGCCAAAGAGGTTGGAGCCATAAGAGTTGTCAGTGTTACTGATGAACAGCTCGTACAGGCCCGTCCCGAAGACAAACATGGCCGTTCCAACAAGAAACATATCTGGAAGTAATGCAAAGTGGGAAGCCGTTACTACAGATATGAATATGCAGTGATGGAAATCGAAATCGTGGTTTGGAACAGGTTACCAATTGCTTGAACCAGAATGAGGGTGACCTTTGCCCCACCGTGCAGATAATACTCGATGAAGGCGTCCATTACAAAAACGCAGCCCTGCAGAATGGCAGGAACCAGTTCAGAATCTGGGAGGACTGAGGAGACACTACGGCGACGCGAATCAGTGAATGAAGCATGCAGGCACCTTGAGGAAGCAGGGGATGGAGCCCACGAGCGAGCCGCCGATGGCGAGGAATGTCATACAGCGGCAGGCGTAGATGAACTTCTCAATCCGCGCCTCCAGCTCCGAGCCGTATTCCATGACGGGCAGCACCGCCGGCACTGGGAACAACACCCCCTGCGCTTGGCGGTTCTGGTGCTCTGACTCCGAATGCACCGCGCCCGCCGCCGCCGGGGCGGCGTGGGAACACTTGGGCGAGAGCGCCACCGACCTGCCACGCGGCCTCGGCCTCCACATCCATCCGCCGCACGCCGCTCCCACCAAACCCGCCGCCGCCGCCTTGCAACCGGGAGCGGGAGGTCCGGGCTTCATCGCCGACTCGCCGTGACTCTTGCTGAAACCAGTTGCTCTCGCGGCGGGCGCGCGTAGATGGCGGTGATTAAGTAGGAAGTGGCCGCGGAGGAAAAAGCGCCACGTTCGGTGCACCGCGCGAGCGCGGACATCGACTGTTCATCGTCGTGTTGCGGACTGGCACGCAGGCAGTGGACCACGTTGGTGGCGGAGCGGAGAGAAGCCTCCCCACTGCGTGCACGGCACCGTGCAAGCGGCGGATGGCGACGAAGAAAATTCCGCGGCGGGCGATGCACGATTGACGCTGATCTGGGGTCTGGGCTCGCCTCGGCCAGCCATTCCCGAGAACTCCCAGCGGCAGCGCCACACCACACGGATCACCCGGAACACGACGACTCGCGACTGGTCCAGACGCCAGCCACCCACTGGTCGGTTGACTGGGCTCTCGGCCTGTTGTTTTGTTTTTTTTATTCGAAGGGCTCGGCCTGTTGTAGCCCGGTGTTCCGTGGGTTGTTCCCTTACTCGCCAGCTACTATTGGGCCTTTTTGGGAATGCTACTATTGGGTTTCTTTGTAGCCCAATAACCTGGAACTCGTTTGTTACAATCCCAGCCCAGTAGAGGCCTAGGAGTTCATGCTGTACAAGTATTATTGGCTCACGTGTGTATGTATCAATCGCGACTGCACGGCAATGGCGTGGCAGAGTGAACGAGATGACAAACGAATGAGCCGCAGTTCTGACGATCGCGGCTGTCTACGGCGACCTTGACCGGCAGTCGATGGGCATGGCGGTGCCGTTGCCGGGGTAGAAGAAGAGGAAGCGGCAGTTGATGCGCGTCCAGAAGCGGAGGGAGACGAAGATGCCAACCTTCCACGAGGTGCGCGCCTTCCCAAAGAGATCAAGCGGCACGACCCCAGCCTTGAGCGCGCCGTCCATGTACCGCATCCCGTCGGGACTGAGCTGCCGGCCCGCCGACACGACCAGGTACGGCAGCGGCACGGAGCTCCGGCGCGCGACGGAGAAGGGCCTGGCGCGGAGCACGGCCACCTCGGCGCCGTGGAAGCCCACGCCGAGGTCGAAGCGGGAGAAGGACGCGTCGGCCTTGGAGTTGCTGTTCTCGGCCCGGACGGTCAGCGCCAGCACCAGGCTCTGGATCGTGCCGCTGCCGTCGTACTCGAGCGTCACCAGACGCGCGTCGTCGGAGACCAGGAGGTACGGCATCTTGGGCTTGTACATCAGGTACACGGCGAACACGGTGGCGCCCGTGACGATCACGCCGATGGCCAGCAGCGTGCACAGGACCACCAGCGCCCACGCCGCCTTCGAGCTCCGGCGCGGCCGGCCGCCATCCAGGATCCCGGGCCCCCGCTTCTCGTGCCGGTGTCCTCCCGGCGGCATTTCCCTGCTGCCGCCACGCCTCGGCTCTCCCGTGTGATCCGTTGGCGCTCGAGCTGCTCGTTCTCCTGCCTCTGCGTCCATGGCGGTCGGCGCGGAGCGATCCATGAGATCAGCTTCTGAGGCTACCTGCTGGTTAGTGTTAAACTGTTAACTGGAGGAGTGGCATTGAGGTGAAGGTATTAGCTGCAGGGGGTGGTTAAGGAGGGGAGAAGGGAGGAATGCAATGGAGGACATCTGAGGAGGGAAGAGTTTGGTATCTTCGGTCTTGCTTCGATTCAATACTTGCTTTCTTCCCCCAGCTTCCTCGTCGGTGCTAACCTGCGCATGGTCAAGGTGCTTCGTTCTTGTTTACTCCATTTCGCTTCCTGCAGTCATGGCACATCTGGCTAATCCGGAATTTTTTTTTTCCCAGGCCCCGTTGTCCTGTGGCACGCGGCTGTCGCTGGATCGCTGCACCGTGCGGCTAGGATGTGGCCGGAGTTTTTTTTTTTTTTTTTTGTGTGTGCAAGGGGGCCAATTCATAGGGAGAGACGGGGAGCCCAGCGGCACAACGGTGGCCCGGATTTTCGATTAACTCCACATCTGGCCGCCTCTGCAAGTAGTTTGCCGGGAACCGGAGTGTATTAACAAAGGGAAGAAGACTTGATGCCGGACATGGGCTTCCTCTCTAGGAGTACGCTGCTAGCTCCTGGCTGATGGATTGAGCAACTACCAGCTGATTCGATCGGTGCCGTTTCAACAACGTGTCCTTCAGATTCAGTTGCAGTTTCATCGACGGAGGAGCTAGGAATCTTTACCTCGACCAAGTTGCTCTGCATTGCCTTGCCGCAGGTTCCTCTAGCTTTTGCCGCTCTGCCACTGCACGGATCATACTTATCACCTGTACAGTTCGTCACTCCAAAAAAATACGGAGTAGTATGAAAAGCAGCAAAGCCGTCCGACAGCGTGGTGACCAACTCCGACCGCCGCATCTGTGTCAGTACTGTGTAGGACCCTCGGCGACTCGGCGTCCGCTGCCGTACGACGCACTGCTGCGTGCGACCAACCATCAGTTCAAATGGTCAAGCACTTTCTGTAGATTTTTGTGGTCTTGTTCCTTCCAAAGACTGAACAATAGTGTTTTTTTTTTATATTTTGTTGCGCCTACTATATTGATCACATGTTGTATGCATCCTACAAAGAATTTCGTCAATCTTTTCTCCTCGTGAGTGAGTGGCTTGCTTCAACCAGCAACAAGAGGAGTCGTGGTTCATCGCAAACAAAAGAAGAGTGGTGGTTGCAATCAAATCTGTTGGGTTTGGTACATGGAATCAGAAAGTGCTTCCTTCTTTTTTGCAACGTTCTTCCACGCACACCCAAGCCCTATCTTTGACCATACTGTACTAGTCCTATAAAACAGAAAGATGCGCCATTAAAATGGCTAGTCGTGTAAAAAATGCACATAAGGTTACCCAACCCCTTTTGTCCCAACAAAATAAACTAATTTTTGAAAAGAGAGGGAGAATTTTGAAATCTTATTTCATTTTCTCAAAATTAGATAAGGTATTAACTCTTTTAGCTCCTACTACGATCACGCTTGCTCAACATTTAACAGCTCCAGTTCTAGCACGACGGCATCAGGCGTGAGGCACGATCTTGCAACAAATCCATTTCCACGGGACTGATTGCCGTTAATTTTACAAACGCGAGAACACACAAGACACAACACCACAATTACAGTACTACTATTTTTTTTTACGTGTCTTGTGTTAAGTACTAAAAACACATAATAACGGTGCAATGTATCCAATTATCTTTGAGCACGATGCTATTTTTAAGCCACACATGCATGTACCGGCCGACGCCCGCGCGCTTCTAGAGCTCCGCGGTCAGACCTTGAACCTCCAAGTGGAACTTCTCCATGGCGTCCTTGGGCAGGCAGATGGGCACGACCGTGCCTTCCTCCCCCTTACCGTTCTTGGCCCGCGAGAAGTAGTTGGTCACGCCGAGGAGTGGCCCTTCGCCGCCTTTCGCCGGACCACCGTAGACGGCCTCCCCCCACCCGAAGTCGATGCTCTTGAACCCGGCGTGGCTCACGTCCGACACGATGTACGTCCGGGACAGCGCGAACAGCGGCCGGCCCTCGAGCACCATCAGGTCCGCCACGGACCGCAGGTAGTCGTACGTCACCGCCGACTTCGCCTTCTTCACCAGCTCCAGCGCGTAGCCGAGGTCCTTCCCGCACAGCTCCCCCGCCGTGGTCGCCGCCACGGAGTAGGCGAACGCGTTCCCGTAGAACCCCTCCGGCAGCGGGATGTCGGCGCGGCCGCGCGCGTTCACGATGAAGGACAGGCGCACCTCCTCGTCGGGCGCGTACCCGAGCGCCGCCGTGCGGCTGCGCCAGATGCACGCCGCCACGAGCTCGAACCGGGAGCACCGCATCTGCGGCGGCGCGCGCTGGCGCAGCCCGGCGATCTCGCGGGACCCGAAGAAGAACGGGACGCGCGCCATGTCGGTTGGGGGCGTCGACAGCATCCTGTCGTGCCCTCCCGCGGGCTCGCGGTACTCGAGGTGCGGGTAGGATGGCTGCGGGGGCTGCCGCGCCATGAACATCTCCCTGCCCCACACCGGCGCCACCGACGGCGCCGCCGCGCCGCACGCCAGCTCGCAGATGACCTTCTCGAACTGCATGCCGCCCGGCGCGTCCACCACGCAGTGGCCGAAACGCTGGCCGAAGATGAAGTCTCCACACTTGAGACGCGTCACCTGCACGTACGTACATATATTTGTGATCGGCATGTAGTAGTATTAACACCGGCCACTGTCTAAAAAGCTAGTACTAGGAAAAGAAACGCCCGTACGGTCAACGAGCAAAATTTGCAAGTACTCTAGGTACCTGAATGTAGAGCAAGGGGCGGTCGATGACCGGCTCGACGCCGGCGATGGTGGTGCTCTCGAGTATGAACTGCTCGAAGCACGGGAACGGCGCGCTCTGCACATCGCCAAAGTCGTCTGCGGTGAGGTCGGCATCAGCCTCGGCAAACATGACGCCCTGCGCGGCGCACTCGAGGACGAGCTTCCTCCCTTCTTCCTCGCGGAGGCGGCCGGCGAGCGGGTAGTACGGGACGAGCGCCCTGGCCAGCGCCTCCTTTATGACCGTGGCCGGGTCCTGCCCCGCCTTGGCCGGGTTGCTCCGGTACAGGTGACCCCGGAGCTGTAGAAGCGCATGCCCTCGCCGTCGTCCAGGTCCGAGAGCGGCTTCGTCTCCCGCGGCGTCGGCTCCGCCGGGGCGACCAGCACCGGGTCGCCGCGCCGCACCGTGAACGCCGGCAGCGTCGTCATCGAAGCCATGTACCGCCGAGTAAATGCGAGTTCGAACGACGACTGAGAGAGATGGTGCTGATCGCTCGCTCGCTGCCGAGGTGGAGTGGAGGGAGCGACGAGGAGCTGGTTCTCGGGTGGTTTTATAGTGCGCGCAGGGTGAGAGGATGAGGAAGGAGGGTTGGTGCGGTCAGCGAATGTCAACGTGCGGAGCTGGCACGGTACGAGTGGGGGTTGGTGCGCAACTGGTCTGGGTTTGCCCATGCATGCATCAGGCTGCCTTCCTCGTTCACACCACACTGACTTGTGACGACGCCTTTTCGTCACGCGGCTTTTGCAGCGAGTAGTAATAATATGGTACTCTCTCCTTAAAAAAAAAAGTCTATTTTTAGGTTTAGTTGATTGTGTTTGTTTTTTATTTTGACTAATAATTTTTATTAGTTTAGTCAAGTTTATGAAAATATTTTTTATTGTGAATTTAAAAATATAAATTTTATGTTATTAAAATTTATCTAATTTATATAAATTTTAAGTTAAAAAAAAATACAGTCAACTAAATTTAAAAATAATTTTTTTATGTGACAGAAAGAGCAGGAGACGAGTAGAGTAATTTTTTTTCCAAATAATGGAAATGCACGATCGCAGTGGGGTTTGGTGGCCGTTGATTCCAGGAGACTCTATGCTTCGGTTCAGATGTGCAAATCAGAGGTCTCCTCTTATTTTTGACCACGACCCTGCTCCTGCGCGCATGCTGGGTTTGTTTTATTCGATTTTGGTAATTTGGAGTAGTTTTTTTTTCAACTTACATATAATTGGGCGGCACATAATCCGGTTCAAGGGTAGCTATGCATAGAATGGCAGGCAGGTGGGTGCACGAGCTCCACTCGTCGAGTCGCGCACGTGTCGATCCAACCATGATCAATTTGGCCCTGTGAGACGGTCACGTACCCGTCAACCATGGCAATCCTCGGGGTCTACAGTGTTCCTAGTCCTAGGTTGTTTTAAAATTCTCATGAGTCATCCGATCCATCGCGCCTAAAATCCATTGACATCTGTGGCCGTGCCGAGTGTAACTCTGACGGCATGTATGACGAAAGACTACTTGGGATTGGTGGAGTGAGATCGGCAGTAGTTTTCTGATATATAAATAGTATACTCCTCAATAGCGAGCGATTTAAATTACTGTTGGATCTTTCGCAACACACTCGGAAAGAAGATGGTGAGTGATTTGGACTATGGGACTGTATAAAATGAAAAGGTGTGATTCAAGTTTTTCCCAGTTTCAATTGATGCTGCATGCATACTGTGACGTTGGACAGCGAAAAATTGTGCTGTAAACCGTGTTGTTTGTTGACAGCTCGTTTGCACTAGGAGTACTGCCTTACATCGCTTTCAGTTCGTATAGTTGATTTGGACTATGGGACTGTATAAATTGAAAAAAAGAGTGGCTCAGATTTTTCTCAGTTTCAATCGATGCTAATCCTACATGCACACTGTAACACTGCACAGCGAAAGATTGTACTGTAAACCGTTGTTTGCCAGCTCGTTTGCACTAACCTTATATCGCTTTCAGTTCGCAGAGTTCTTACGTTGATGCTTCAATGGCGTCCGCTCTGCGTCATCGTGAACTAATCGATCTTAACTATGCCAAACGAGGGTCATTTGGTCGCGATCTGTTAGGTATTCATGCACAATTTGGAAATGCTTAGGAACCCTCTGTGATGCTAGGTCTACACTACTCATCAATATTTTTTAAAATATGTTAAAATATGTTTAATTGTATGTGTAAAATAAAATAAAATATATGATAGAACAATTAGCGCTAAGTGAATAATGGGTATTTCTAGTTGAAGGACGAGGCTTGTGTTTTATGCATGGTGATTGGAGAATAGTTATGTGTTTAGCTGTGTGCTTTGATAAGATTCATCTCTTGTGGATAGAGCTTGTTCTAACCGTATAAAAACCGGTTCGTTAGTGCTCAGCTCAGTGATTACGTGCAACCACAGAACTTGTACATATTTGACAAGATTTAACCTAACTTATTAGCATCTACTGTATGCTTCACTTGGCGACCAGTAGGGCACGGGAGATCAAGGGTGGACACTAGAAGATGTCTGTACCCGAACGATTCAACTCCGAGGAAAAAGAAGTATACGGGCTCAACGTATCTGAGCTTAGAAGGAAAATAAAATATCAAAGAACTCAAAGAAAGTGATTACTTGAGTTTTAGCCTTTAGTTTGTTTACCGAGGTGCACATACAGAGATACTCGGATAAGATAGGACTAGCGTTACATTTCTCTCCTGTAAAGAGAGTGTAGCCTGTGAGTACAGTGTATAACTTCTGCAGAGTTTAAAATCTTTTTGTAATTGTCGTTGTCACGATATTGACACACTATGTTTGACCACCTTACGATTAGTCTTTTATAATATCTTGATTGTGTGTGTGGTTGTAGATGCCCGTGATTTGAAAAAGTGTCTGAATCAAGTATCGGAGATTTTTCCAGTTAAAATTTGAGAACGGACATAAATGGTTTATTCTCTCGCAAGTTCGCTCACTAAAATATGATAAAAAAATATTTTATCATCTCTGATTTAAACTTTTTTAGTGAACTCTGAATAAAACTAAATTTTTGCAAAGTAATCTATGCCTTTTTCATGCTACAACCAAACATGTATCTATACATAAACCTATGTTTAGTGTTAGGGTTTGCTAAATGTCTTATGTACTCATCCGTTTGTATTTGTAGTTTTAAATAGAGAGGACGACGTAGAAGCTGATGTGCTGAGTTTTGTTCTGTTTTTTAAGTCTGCTTATGATTTTGAGATATGAATTTTCTTTACTTACTTTTAGTTGGTTAACCGAGGTTAAATTATAGAGATCCTTACCATGATTGCCATGCATTTCAGAAATAGAATGTGACATTGTAAAGCATCTTGTGTCGACGTTACCGGCCTTCTGAAATCTCAGCTCGCCAAGAAGATGTGAGCGCCAGGCAGAATTCCTAAAATTTGAAGGTGACGAAGGAGTTTTTTTTCCTTGAAATTTGAAGGCCGCAGTTTTCTGATGTATTAATATACAGGGCGCGTTTCGGAAGGTTGGGCAGCTGCAGCTACAACTGGGAGCACTGATTTCTACTGTAGCAGTAATGTGCTAGTACAGGAAAACACACAGTAAAATTAATCATTACCGAACAGGCCCACAAAGTGAGCGATTTAAATTATTGGTGGATCTTTCGCAACACACTGATCGGGACGAAGATGGCGAGTGATTTGGACTATGGCGCTACATAAAATGAAAAGGTGTGGTTCAAGATTTTCTCAGCTTCAATTGACGCTACATATACTGTGACGTTGTACAGTGAGCAATTGTACTGTAAACCGTTGTTTGCCAGCTCGTTTGCACTTGACTACTCCTATTATATCGCTTTCAGTTCGCATAGTTCTTAAGTTGATGCTTGGATGGCGTCCGCCCTGCGTCATCATGACCTCATCGATCTGCACTGTGCCAACTGTTGGCAACTTGATCTGTTAAGCATCCAGAATTTAGAAATGTTGGCACGTAATTGATTTCAAACATCTTGTGTTCTTGTCGGTCAGCTGAAATTTCAGCGTGTCCAGTAGAGATGTGGGCGCCAGGCTGAATTCATGAAGTCTGAAATTCGACAGTTCGATACAAGAGTTTTTGCTTCTGAAACCCAACCGTGAACAGAGATTGAGCTACAGTTCAATCGACCTAGGAGAAAATGCATTCAATCGACGTAGGGGAAAATGCACAAATCTGAGTTTCAGCGTTTTCGTCAAAAAGGCTTCAAAACAAAACTTTACGTCTATCAAGTTTAATAGCGTGTTCAGAGGAAATACGTTTCCTGCACGGTTCCGCACTCATTCCACTTCCACCTCCGGCAAATCCCGACCACAGAGCGAGATCGAGTGAGCGAGCGCGCCATGGACGCTTACTACCTCGTCCGCCGCCATCTGCCACCGCCTCTCCGGCTTCCACTCCACACTCCTCGAACTCTCGACCGACGCCGAAGCCGCGTCCTCCGCGTCGCCAGGGCCGTGGTCATCTGCTGCTCGACAACCGCGGACCAGCACCAGGAGCGGTCGTGGGAGTCCTACGACCGCGATATCCAGTCTCACGCCGGCTCCGATCTGGCCCGCTCCCTCGACCTCCTCGCCGACATGCAGGCGTCCGGGACGCTCCCCAGTGCCGCCGCGTACGCGCGTCTCATCCGGGCGCTCGGCCGCGCCGGCCGCACGCTCGAGGCCGAGGCGCTCCTGCTTGAGATGCGCCGTCTCGGCCCGCGCCCGGACGCCGCGCCCTATAACGCGCTCCTCGAGGGACTGCTCGCCAGGGCCCAACTCCGTCTCGCCGACCGCCTCCTCCTCCAGATGGCCGACGACGGCGTCGCGCGGAACAGGCGCACCTACATGCTCCTGCTGGAGGCGTACGCGCGGGCAGGACGCCTCGAGGACTCGTGGTGGGTTCTCGGCGAGATGAAGCGCCGCGGGGTCAGCCTCGACACCGCCGGCTACAGCATGCTCGTGCGGCTTTACCGGAACAATGGCATGTGGAAGAAGGCCACCGACCTCCTCATGGAGATGCAGGAGCTTGGGGTTGAGCTTGACGTTAGGATTTACAATGGCTTAATCGATACGTTTGGCAAGTATGGACAGTTTGCGGACGCGCGCAGACTGTTCGACAAAATGCGGGCAGAAGGGATCAAGCCGGATATTTCGACTTGGAATGCTTTGATTCGATGGCATTGTCGAGTGGGGAACATGAAACGTGCTCTGCGATTCTTCACCGCAATGCAGGAGGAAGGGATGTATCCAGACCCAACGATCTTTGTTATGATCATCAGCCGGCTGGGGGAGCAGGGGAAATGGGATGAGCTCAAAAAACTGTTTGATGGCATGAGGAATCGAGGGCTCAAGGAGAGTGGTGCTATATATGCGGTATTGGTTGACATCTACGGGCAGTATGGCCATTTTT
Organism: Zoysia matrella; assembly: GCA_001602295.1. Taxonomy (NCBI): domain Eukaryota; kingdom Viridiplantae; phylum Streptophyta; class Magnoliopsida; order Poales; family Poaceae; genus Zoysia; species Zoysia matrella. The sequence continues at coordinate 81,163 of BCLG01001957.1, forward strand.
CTAATGCACAAGAGTGTGTTGCTGCTCTTAAAGCTGAAAATATGCAGCTTTCACCTAGCATCTTTTGCGTCTTGGCCAATGCTTATGCTCAACAGGTTAGTAAGGTTTTTTTTTTTAGTGTGGATGAAATAACTTTGCCTTAGGGGCTGATAGTTTTTAAACATATGCGAAACTGAGCCACTTTGCCTGCTGCATCAGGCTAGTGCTGTCTTGAAGTAAGTTTCTGCATTTGTCAGTGTAGATATTGTTTCTTTACAGGAACGGACAAACAGATATCTTAATTTCTGTGCGCCTTATTGGCTTCTTAAACAATCTGTTTTCAGGGTTTGTGTGAACAAACTGTAAGTGTACTTCAATTGATGGAGCAAGAAGGAATTGAGCCGAATCTTGTTATGCTGAATTTGTTAATCAACGCTTTTGGTACTGCTGGAAGGCATTTGGAGGCAGTAGCAGTATTCCAGCATATAAAGGATAGTGTATGTACTTCTTTAGGAAGGAACAAATCATATAAAGTTTCTTTAGTTTATACAAAATTTCATTGTTTATTCTTACTTGAGCTTCGTGATTTTGCTTACTTCCTGTCAATACTTGTTATTTCTCCCAGGGTATGAGCCCGGATGTTGTGACATACACTACACTTATGAAAGCATTCATGAGGGCAAAAAAATTTGAAAAGGTTTGCTTTACCAACTGTATTCTATTTTTCATTAGGTCAAACTACTTAACTACGTGCACATGGTTGCAAGCATACAGCCTTAATTGTTTGTAAAGATTATGATCAGTTCTTACTCTCGCTCATGATTTTAACTATTCTGATCTGATTGCCTTGATAAAAATAGTACTACAACTTGATTTATATTATGCCATTGAAATTTGGGAACACTCAATATATTATTTTTCTTGATTACTCAAATAGGTTTTGAAAATAGGTATTTTCTTGAATAGGTACCTGAAGTATATAAGGAAATGGAACGTGCTGGATGCACTCCAGATAGAAAAGCCCGAGAAATGCTACATGACTCCTCTGTTATACTCGAGCAAAGAGGATGTGAGTATTTCATTTGCAGATGGCATGTTGCTTTTTAAGGATGCACTGAATCATGCAACTTGTTTTGGCAGGTATCTAATGCATTTGGAACACCCTACGATTCTGAAGTGGCTCAGGGTTTGTAGCTTCAAGGACCTCATCACCCTCTCAACACAGCAGAAGAAAAATGCAAAGTAAGTTGATTGCATTTAGATAAGACTTGCTTGCAGATGCTTCCCCAGCTTCTCTGTCCTCATACAAGACTGTTATATACTGTATATTTTTGCATTAAGTTGTTTGGAGCAATTATTTTGATTTGCCTCTATAAATTGATAAAAAAGTAACAGGAAGCCACATGATTAGAAAGAATACAAAAGTTTGGGGCTCAACTTCTTTGAGATATAGCACTGTTTTATGTAAGCTTGTTGTTCACAGATGCCAGTGTCCATCTCCATTTCAAGTTTGAAGGCCTAGCTACACACATGGTTTATTGGCCGCATATCTAATGTTTCTGTGTGTCTATTTTAATGGCAGAATGCCTAGCAATGGCCATCATGCACATTGAAAGGAGTGTCTAACAATGGTGTCATGCATATTGAAACTTGAAGATCCAAATACAGTCCCGATGATCCTTCTCTCCTCTCGTATTTTCTCCTATGTGCAAGAGACACTGCCTGCAAGGTATTGGGATGATGAACTGTTGACAGCAAAAGTCTTGTTTGCTGAAGCCTGGAGTCAAGAATACTTAAGGCTGCATATATTATATTTTGAAAAGGTATGGCCTCACTACAGATATATGTGATTATCTGGGCTAAAAGAATGGCTAAATAGTTATTGGATCACCAGTCCTATCACAATCCCTCCTCCTTTATCTGGGTTAGAGCCGACTAAGTTAGGACATCATAGGCGGAGTTTTTTATTGTGTTGATGCAACAGACTATAAACTGATATCCTTTTATTTTTGTACTTGAGTGCAGATGTCATTGTCAGGATTATGGCGAATGCAAGACTTTGGGGCTTAAAGATAAGAACAGGGATCAAAAAGTGAAAGCCATGAACAATGGAAAGGATGGAGATCTCTGGAATGATGAGGTACATCAACATTGTGGTAGCCCTTCCTGTTTCTTTATTTCCGAATCATATCTTACTGTGATTAGTAACTTCTTAGAATATTAGGTAGACCAAATATTGACTTTTATCAATTCAGAAAGGTATTTGCTTGTACGCCTCTGTAGTCACATTCACCTAACTACAAGATAGCTTATGTAATCTGCTGTCAAGTGGTAGAATTTAGACACCTATGTTTGCTTTGTTTCTGGCTTCGGTGTCTACGTTACTGAATATTAATGAACACCTAAAATTAGAAATGCTAATTATGAATATTTTGATGCTGTTCTGGTCACCAGAATTAAGGACCTAACTACAAGATAGCTTATGTAATCTGCTGTCAAGTGGTAGAATTTAGACACCTATGTTTGCTTTGTTTCTGGCCTCGATGTCTACGTTACTGAATATTAATGAGCACCTAAAATTAGAAATGCTAATTATGAATATTTTGATGCTGTTCTGGTCACCAGAATTAAGGACCTGTTTGGAACGACTTTGGATTATTAAAAATCCTTTAGTTCTAGATTATGTGCAAAAACAACTTTTCTAGCTTATTTAGCTAATTCTTGTTTATCTGAAAAACATTTGTCAAAACAGCTTATACATTAAAATATAAGGGCACTTTATGCTTGGGATGGGGCATACGCGGGTAAAGCTTACTATTTTGAGCATAAGCTACAAAATTGAAAACAGTTTATGGGTGCTTTGGGGCATAAACTTTTTTGAGTTTCAGGTGTTTGGTAGGGATTATGTCACAATCCTCTATGATACAAAAGCAAAGCCACCCAAAAGCTCTACCAAAGAAGGCCAAGTGTTGCACCTGGTTATGCATTTGTTATTATTGAATTTATTTGACAATGGTTTAAAAAAGGAGGGAAGAAGATGAAGCCATTTCACAATATTATAGTTTTTCATTCCTATATGACTTATATAACCTCCTTAACATCCTTAATTCATACATCTTTCTTCACCATCTAATAACACTGCATATCTTTGATTTCTCTGGAGTCTAACTTTAGGAGTGTACATGCTAACTTTTCTTGTACAGAATACTAGTAGCATATAAGGCTTTGGAAGACAGGCAAAGCAACGATTTTGATCACTTGAATTCATCGTCTTCTTCGCAGTCACTGAGCAAGTCGTCAATGGCAGCGGTGTGGGTCATGCGTGCGGACGCCTGTTTGACCCAGCGCGCCATCTTGGCGGTCTCTCTGCTGACCTTCTCCTGCTCCTCGAGCGCCTTCTTGAGCTTGCGCTGCTGCTCCTTGAGCTCGGTGACCATCCTCATGTTTTCGTCGCCCCACTCATCGGCGTCGATGCCAAGGACGTCGCGGTCCGTGCCTCCCCCTGCTGACTCGTGGACCTTCTTCTTGCTCTTCTTGGTCAGCGTCCTCTGCAGGGGCTTCTTGTTGGGGGAGAAGCCGAAGCAGCACGCCTGGCGCGGGGGCGGCGGCGATGTAGAGCCGTCCTCGTCCTCGTCTTTCCCTCTGTTCCGCTCCCGCAGTATCGGCCGGCCGCGCCCACCACCGCCTGACCCGCCGAACAGTCGCTCGAGGCCTTCCTCCTCGTCGTCGTCATCGTCGTGAATTACCGCTGAGACGGCAGTGACAGGAGGATGCGGTGGGGAGTTCTCCTTCTTGCCCGACGCATCTTGTCCCGGTTCCGGCCGGTGTTCTTCTTGGGCCGCTGTCGGTGTCGGGGCAGACGGCTTTTGGGGCGTAGTAGGACTCCGCTGCGGCGGGTCAAGGGTAGTGGTAGTTGCGTGCGGCGCTGTGACGCTGCGATTGAGGGTCTTGACGGGTGCTGGTGCCGCGGCGGGGAGGGACTTGAGCTTGCGGAAGCGAGACTCGAGGTCGGAGGGGAGGGCGGAGTCATCGGCGAGGTGGGCTGTGTTGAGCTTGGCGATCTGCTCGAGCGCGACTAGGTCGGCGGCCTCGGCGAGGATGGCGTCTTCCCGGGACCCGAGTACGCCATGGCGGAAGGGAAGGCGCTGGCCGAGTGAGCTAGGCTAGTGTGGTTGGGTACTTGGGTGCGGCGCGGGAGTGGTTGGGTCCGGGAGTCGCCGGCCGAGCGCGACCGTTTGTTTTGTCACGTCCGGCGCGTGCTGGTGATGGCGGCCATGGTGTTAGCGTGGGTCCAGGGGCAGAGCGCGGGGTGACCCGCCGTCCGAACGGGCGTTCTGCCTTTTCTTTTTCTCGGTCAGCATCGGATGCTTGCCCCGGAGAAAAAAAGCACCGCTCTTTTGACCGTTGTGGCATCAAAAGGTGGGAGCGCCGAGACGGGTCCGGTGGGCTGGTGTCTCGTGGACGTGGTGAAGGACCGCGGCCGGGAAACCGGTTTGGTCCGGCCGTGCTGCCGAGTGTGTATGGAGGAAAGGAGGCTTGTGTCATGGGTGGAGGTAAATCGTGCACGTCGTAATTTACTTCGTGAACTTGTGTCATTCAATGATCTTTGCCAAGTCGTCAGTACGGTACCAGCAGGTAACAGGTCTGGTAGAGGAAGAGTGGGTATGCTGGACCAAAACTTTTTCGGGGCGGTATGGGCGCTTTTTTCTTTGATCTTATTATGGGCCGGTGAGGGCGACTGGTAGTCTGCTAATCGTGTCGACTAGAAACACAGCGCGGCGTTGCCGCGCTTGTTTCCTGTTGAACATGTTTTATAATTGCTATTATTTGATTAAAAATATCTATACTGAGCATATAGTCACAATGTAAGTCGAAAAGCATTGATTCTTGAGAAAATATACATTAACAAATTCTCTATATTGGACTGGATCATCTATCAATCCATTTGAATTTGAGGAATAGATACATATGAATTCTAAAGAATCAAACAGAAATAGATCCAAGGTTATCCAAGTTTTACTAACACAGTTAAAGGGGTGAATTGACTTGAAACAGCAGCAATCACAAGATCATATATTGTAGAAATGCACAAAAAAAAGGAGAAAGGTAGCTTTAACATTTTAGGACTTTATGTGATTCAAAGTTTGGGGAACCAGATTTTGATATTTTTATCTGCTCTATCTTCTGAAGCATCTTCTTAGGAAAGCAACTGAAATGTCCTGATTAAAAATCAAGTAGCTAAGAAATCATGCAAAAGCTGAACAGCAGGTAAAAATTGTAAACTGAAGTTCGTTAGAAAACTCACATAGGACAGGATCGTTTGTCCATCAATGAATTCTGGAATATAGAGAATTCGAACTGTATTTTGACATAGGTGCAAGGAAGCAATTTCAAGATGCAAATATCATATCAGATATGCATGAATAAAACATCGTTCCTTAGAGAAAGCAGTGAACCAAGATTTTAGGGAAATCCACATATTTTGGTGACAGCCACAAAGAAAAGTTGGCAATAACATCTGCCATGCAGCACATATAATTCTACTGAGGCACATTTTTTTGTGTGCAACATATGAAGAATATGTGATCGATAGAAATAGAAGGTACCACTCTGCATTTTTTGTGCACAAAACCCCAACTAGAGGCTACAGAAAATTTGGTGGTCAGCTACTGAAATGCTAAGGCTTCAAAATGGAAAAGCAGGAAATATTGTCAACTGAAATTTCACTTCATAGAATGCGTTGCTCAGCCAATGATCTGCCATCAATTTTTTTTCGCATTTAAACACCTCATGTTGCTGGCGAAGATAGAGCTGAACTTATGGTGGTGCCATACAATGAAAAAGTTTAACTTAAAAGACATATTTATGGCCAAATAAGAACTAATTAGTAGAGAGATTGATATTTACCCTGGTGCCATGGCAACACCCTGGCCGTACCTAGCTTCACCCATCCGGGGCAGGCCGGCCCTGACTTTTTTTTTAGGCCCGGTGCGAACAAAGAATATAGGCCCCTCATTAATCGTAATTATAACAATATATAAAGTATTCATTGCAACTATATTACTTTAGTCGTATAGAAACTTTGTTATTACTAACAATATAATAATAATAACAATAAGTTTAAAATACAAAGAACAAAGTATCAAGAGAACCACTTCTTACCAATCATATGAAACAATTCATTGTAGCAAATCTAGATGCCAAATCACTGATGATATATATAATCAATACAAATGACATCCAACAACTTCTCGATGAACAAAGTAGCCAACCCATTTAGCCTTTCTTGATGCATTACTGATCTCAAATTTGGCAATAGCACCTCTCTGCGATACATTACCATCTCGAATTCTCATGTCATATGCATACTTTTTAATGGAAAGCGTGGGATTGTGAGAAGTGAGGCAAATACCTCCCAGGCTGGTCAGAGAACACTGTCAATAATCACTGGAACGATAGGAGCCTGAAGGCGAAGCATAGTCTGAAATTTCGGAGCAGGCCGAGACGCAAGACACATTCCATCTGAATTGATGTAGACCAGTGAAGGAAGGTGCGATTGTGCTCACTATTAGCAAGCAAATGAAAATTGCAATCCGAGATTACCAAGAATAAGCTATTTTGATTGACGCCCTTCCTTTTTTATGGCTACCCTTCCATTTCTATGCATGCCCTTCCCTTGCTGCTGCCGAGAAGCCTTCTCTCAGGTGGCTTCCGTCTGTACACGTATAACGGGTAGTTTTCTAGGGATTAATTGAAGATTAATAACCTCAAGATTAATTAGGGAAGGTGCCCCTAATTTTCATGGGCCCTGGGCGGCCGCACCTCTTGCACTGGCCCAGGGCTGGCCCTCGC
>BCLG01001958.1:0-58194 GCA_001602295.1 Zoysia matrella
CTCGAAGCCTGTAGTTTCAGTTCAGCAAGGGTAGCACTAGCTGGTAGAAGTACAAGTTCCTCAGGTGGTGTTGTGTAATCTTTTGGGTGATCAAGCAGTTCAACGGAGCATCTCACAGAAAGCAGAAATGGGTTCAAAGTTTGCTGAGCATGTTCATCATAATGCTTGATGAACTGCTTGCAGTCAAGAATCTTTGCTGTTGCGCTGTGTGATGCTGCACGCACCGCCTCTGGTTGTGTAGACATCATGGACTCTGGGTTCAGAAGAGCATCATAGAGGAATCTAAGATCATGCAGAATATGTTCAACAGAAGGATGAAAGGCAGCTGCATCAGTTGATGACGGAATGGATGATTCAAGCCTGCTTGTCATGAAGTAATGGTCAGCAAACATACCAAATGAGTGTAGCAGTTATAGCAAGAGGCAGTTAGACAGGCTCACCTGTATTCAATTGCGCTTGTCTCAGCATTGCAGCGGGCAGCAATGAAATGCCCATCATCCAGTTGTTTTCCAACCAACTCTCTAAGAGAACAATCAAGCAGCTCCTGTGAATCAACCGCCTTTGATGCAGCCCCCCTAAGTGCACGCCAGGATACCCATTTCCCAGACTGAACAGCCCGGAGAACCTTAAGCATTGCAGCTTCAGCTCTATTAAAATCTTCTTTTGTCCATGTACAGAGCACATTAGATGTAAGCTCTTTGTGCTTATCAGTTGATGGTTTTGACATATTTTGGGCTTGATGAAGCAGGTGCATAACAAAACGGAAAAGGTCCCGCAGAGTCACCAGCTGGCGCTCAGAAAGTGCCCAATAAAGAGCAATCGTGTTCTGCAACTGGGTTCTGATGGGGCTGCGGTGTGAGAAGTACAACGCCAGATGCATGCTGGAAAGGGTATCTACTGCGTTCACATATGTGTCTGAGGTAAGGGCAAAGCTGCCTGCTCCGAACTTGTATCCCCATTCACCATACCACGGGTGTCCATTTGTGACCGCATGCAGAAGCCTGTACTCCATACCATGTTTCTTGGATATGTCCATGACAGTAACCTTCCTGTATTCATGATAGCCAGCTTAGTGATCAATTTGGATAAAGATCAGAACCTTCTCATAGAACCAGCAAAAGGCACTTACCTCACATGTAGAACCTTGCACAGGCGATCCCAGAAGCTCATAATGTCATGGCCAGTAAGGAATTTTGAGCCTCCTTCACGGCCATTGACCCTGAGAAGGTGCCCGTAACCATTTGCATGCACCACAGCATGCAACAAGTGAGAGGAGTCATCCAGATGCAGATATGCGCACTCTTCAAGCTCCTCACCTTCCCTATCAAAGTTGCATAAAAGACACCTGGAGGAGCAATGTCAATTAGTAAAGAAGGCATGCTAAATAGCATGCAGCATCATCATTTAAACACTATGAATCTAGATTTTTTCAGGATTTTTGATGAAACGTTGATTCTGAAAACAGAGAGAAACACTATGCACATATATAACATGTCTGCATTTCCATCATTTTACACATGTAACCAGACCCCACCAGAAGCACATCCGTTCGCAGCTACCATCAATCCAGCATCTAGATTTCGAGCATATGCGGATTCATTTACACCTCTTATATCAAGTAAAAGTTCTAAACTATGTACACTGTCATATCCCAGCTCTACTTTCATATTTACAAACTTATATTAATTTTCTGAGATGTTTCTGTTTGTCCCACCTTGATTCTCCAGTGACCATGGGAGTCCCGCAGCGGAGGCAGCAGGAGCGCCGGCAGCCGGAAAGCTGGTTGCTGTCGTTCTCGATGATAAAATGGTATCGCTTCCCGCAGACAGGGTGGCCGCTCCAGCCTGCAACAGCGCAAACGCATCAGGGACAAGATTCCATTTGCATATGCGTGCTGCGGTATGGTAATAGTATATGTCAAGGGACAAGGTAGACTGAATCAATCATGGTTTCGCACGTCGCACAGTGAAAGCAACAGCTTATCGATTGGCTAACAAATCGAAACCTTCCAGAAGATTTCAATTCACACGGCAGCATGCCGCGCATTGTCGCAATATTTCCTCCTGAATTTTAAATATATTATATAAAATAGAAATGTTGAATTTTCAGAAGCGCTCAATAAATCGAGACAAAAAGGCAGATCGAAACAAAATCGCTAAAGACAAAAAAAAAATGTTATCCGTCCTAGAACGCCTCTTCTTTAAAAATATTTTTCTGGGAACACGATTTTACTTAAAAAAAACAAAGGAGAGGAAAGAACCTAACCCACGACTCTGCACTGATCACAATATACGGATCCCGATCGGAGTACGTCCTCTTCGACGACGTTGAGCTCCACCCTTCCGCCGCCGCCGCCCTCTTCCTCCCCGACGGTCAACGACACCCTCCAAATCAGCAGATGTGGCGGTGCCGCCGCGGCCGCCGGGGAGAAGATGGAAGGCAGCGGCAGCAACCTCGCATGCTTTGCGAGGAACCCCCTAATCGCCTCCCTGAACGTCCCGGCCGCCCCGCCGTCTCCGGCCGCCGGAAACCCGGTGAAGTCCCTGGCCTCCACCCGCGCCCTCGCCCTCTTCAGCGGCCGGCCGTTCACCACCATCTCCTCGTCCGCCGTGGTCGGATCCCTTCAGATCTGCCACCTCACCGTCGTCGATTAACCAGATCGGAACTCGGGTTAGGGTTTGCGGCGGCGGCGGCTCGGAGATAAAAGAGGAGAAGGTGATGGGGTCGATTCCTTCGAGGGGAAGCCTGATCCCGTGCGCCAGGTTTTTGAGAACTAGAGGGCTAGGATGAGTTTCCGGACTATGTCAGCATTACTGGTGCACGGTGGTATGGGTGTATGTAAATTTTAAGGTGGAATGGACTCGTCATCGTCAGGTCGTGGCAGGGCTAACCATGGTTAAGCTGGAGGTGGGGTAGGGTGGTCCGGTGGTGGTTGGGTTCCAGCCGTCTTTCTGAAAAGAAGGCGCGAGAAAAGGGAGGAAATAAAGACTCAGGGTAGTACCGTCATTTGGCGTCACTCATTTCTCCTTTTTTACCGATTGGCGCCGCGCGTTTGCGGGTTTTTTCTTTTTATTTTTTTTACGTCTTCTACTGAATATACATATGTAATATCTTTTTTATACGCGCTCATATCTCAACACACCAAAGCATTTTGCGTACAGTTTTAAACAATTATACTCGGTAACCGAGATCGCATCTTTTAAAGATCACCATTATAGCTTCACGCATAAAAAACACCACATTTAAATATATTAAATGAAAACAATGTCTCTTGGTGAGAGCCCGAGCTCGATACCTCCAATCGAACCCGGGTGGTCGCACTCCCGCCTGGAGCTGCTGACCAACCAAGCCTTGGCTCGTTCTCAACACGTTCGCGGAGTTCGTGCAAGGTGCATCGACAGTTCCTTATTTACCAAATTACATAAGTAACTTTTCCTCATGGAGCTTGTAATTTCTTGGAAAACATAAGTATTTTAGTTGTACCATAGCCAATATAATGCGGCATCATGTCAGATTTTATCTTATCCTCAAAATGTTACTCCCTCCGTCCACGATTAATTACTTGTCATTCTATAAATATAAGTTTAAGTTTCTCTTTTTACTCATCATTCTCGCTTTTCAATATATTTTTCTCTATTTCTAATGTCATCTCTATTTTTTCACTTTTCATTTTCAACGCATCCTACTTTTTTTATTATTCTTAATCTTCTTCGTGTCCACGTCTAAAAACGGAGGAGTAACATACTATAGTCAATAAAGAAAGAGTCAAATATATTTATCTTTTTTTATTTTACTTTAACTTATCAACTTCTCACCACTAATAACATATCAAATTTTTTATCCTCAAAATGCTTCAAATACTGACAATGAAGAGAATATAATCGCTATATTTTATTTAAATATTTAGCTAGCACAAATAAAAAGGTTATGTGATCCATGTGTTTATTTCAGCCAACTATTAGTACTGGCTACTCGTTTAAAATTTACATAAAACAATCCGCGATGGCAGCATGGCAGAGAACTATCGTACTCCCAGAGCCCATAAAAGAGTGACTTTTTGAAATTGGAACACATGGATTAAGGAAGAAAAAATAGAGTACAATGTAGTCAAGAAAAATAAAGTAGGAGAAAAATAAAAAAAAATTTAAGAATGATACTATATTATGCTAAATTTAAAATTTTAAAATTATACTTTTTCAAAGACGGGATAGTAGAGTTCAGACTGCCGGAGCATATGCGGAAACACGAACCGAACCGTTGGTCTGTGGTGGAAGAAAACGGCCGCAGTGCGAGACGTGACCCCGTCTCCAGTTTTGCGCGGCATCGTCGGGCATCCAGCCGAAACTGTCACCAAGCGTTCCGGGATCGCTCCTAAATTTGGTTCGACACGTGGCTACAGTTGATGTGTCGGTTAAATAACCAGAAATTTTTCTTTGGACGGATCAGAGTTTTTTTAGACGCTCCGGATATAGTTGTTTGTTTGATCCGCGTTTTGTGGACATCGTAATCTCGGGTGTCCTGGGCCAGGCTTCCATGCGTTTTCCAGTCTTGAAGTCTACGTGGACTGAGTGTTACATATGGAAGGGTGATTATGCTTAATCATTCTATCCCGATCTAACCGAAAAGGGATATAGTGCGTATTATAGATGTGATCAAGTTAGTGTGATCTGACGATGGATGGTTACCATGACATGACCATTCAGCGATGTCTAATGGGTCACTCGGCGCATTGAACCGAATAACTTGATGTGCCGTTTGGGTAAGAGAACATGATGGGTGGAAATGAGATACGAAAATAAAAGGAAAAATCTAAACTCTTCATTTTTGTATTTCACTAAATCTCAACTTTTTGTTATTTCACAATCTCAAACTCACCTATCTTATCCCAATTCACAAACGGCACCGATGAGTTTGATGGAGTGATGCCTGTGTTGCGAACATTATACACGACTCATTTAAGATCTCATAGACATCATCTTTAAAACGTCACAGTAACAAAATCTTTAGCCTCAGCGATAGTTACAGATTCGGACTCACATATAAATGACTGATAATATATTTTAAATTATAAAATTATAAAAATATACTCTTTTCATTTTTAAATTATTAATACCGTTCACTTTAGATATCAAATTTAACCATTTGTCTTATTAAAAAGTTTGATAAATTTTATATATTTTATTATAAGTCACTTTATTATCAAAGTAGTTAGAGCTATGAATTATAATTTTATATATTTAAATTAATTTTTTAATAATATGAATGATATATTTAACCATCCAAAATTTCCCCGTTTGTTAAAAAAAATGTTAAACCCATCGAAACCCCTCCCTCGCTCTCCCCCCCCACTCTCTCCACTCCCCACCATGGCTCCCGCTGCCCTAGCCCGTCTCCTCCTCCGCCGCACGCCTATCGCTCGGCTCGCGCGTCCCTTCGCCGCGAAGGCCCGAGCGACCCCGCGGCCGCAGGAACCGAACCTTCATTCGGAGGACGATGACAACTTCACTGGCGGCGAGGTGGCCACCCCCACCGAGGGCATCTGCAAGCCGCTCGCTGAGATCCTCAAGGAGCTAGGGAAGAGGGTTCCTGAGTCTCTCGTGAAGACCCGCGTCGAGGATAATGGCTTCGCCATCAAGTACATCCCGTGGTGAGCCCACCGTGCGATATATGGCGATCACCCATCGAAATCGTTGCTTTCAGCACCCAATGCAGCGAACGCTCGGTTAGTTCGGAATATTTGTGGTCATTCACTCTTTATTCATTCTCCCTGATTTCATATTTGTGTGCAGGCATTAGTTATTCTGGAGTAGCATATAAGCATACTACAAGGTTATGTATGTCGTCAAATCTTAGGCCTCTTCGGATTGCAGGAATTTTCCCCAAATCCTACTATTTTCTTTTGACATTGAACTATTCATATGAAATTCCTATACAATTCCAATGAAAATCTTGCGTTGCAAAACAGCCCTTAGTGTTTTCCGAACTTCAGAGGAAACTAATCGTGTTAGATAGTATATTCTTTAGTTTTTTGAAGTGGAACCGACATGTCATAAGAACAGCTTAAAATTTTGGATCAAGCCTTGGGCACCGTTTCTCAAGTTAGAAATGGTGGTTTATTAACAGAGGACTGAATCAAATGTGATTGATGACGCGTGAAGAAGTAACCTTCCTACTTCTATAGGATAAACTTGATATATGGTCATTCTGAATTGAAAAGGTTTGCAGTAGAGTTAGAATTAATGTCATGCATGAGCATATCTGAAGGTGAGGCCCATTATTATGCTAAATCAGGCAGATTGGATCCCTCATCAGAAAAAGAAACTGAGAATTTCACCTTTTTGGTCCTCCTGTGCAATATTAGAACAGATATTCTTTCTGGTTTAAGATTAATGAGTGTCTCCATTTTAGTACCTTTAGTACCATAAGCATTTTTTATGAAGATGTTGGGTCCTATTAGCTATATATACATTATCCTGATTCTTGTGTTTCTTTGTTCTGTGAACCAGTTATACTTATGATCTTATATCTGATGCCTTGTCTTGCAGGCACATTGTTAACAAAATTCTGAACATACATGCTCCAGGTAACCTACTGATAATCACTGAATCAGATACATGTCTGCCCTTGATGGCTAAAGTTCAGAGAGGCTGAATTGCTGAGGACTTACATGTCGTATTTTTCTTTATGCTTTTGTAATCCATTACAGAGTGGTCTGGTGAGGTCTGCAGCATTGTTTATTCATCTGACGGGAAATCTGTATCTGTTGTTTATCGTGTGACTCTTTATGGGACTGATGCAGAGGTATCTCTTTTGTCCCAGCTTGCTTTGACATGCATATGACTGCTCTTTAAGGGTATTCTGAAAGCCAAAAAAGTAGATGGGTGTCTGAATTTTGTAGCTCGCATTCATATTTTCACAATCTACAGATGAATCTACTTTCACTTGTATTTAACAACCTATCAGCTTCTGATAAATTCAAACTGAGTCCCATTAATCTTTTGGACCATTGTTACCTTTACGAAATACCGCATTCACTGAATACATGTATCAGAGTTCAGTCAAACATAACTATTGCACGGTGATGTGTGCCAACTGTGTTAAGCTTTTAATGATGTTATTTTCAGAGTTTATTTTTCCAAGCATGTTGGTGTCTATTGTCCCATTTTTCCTGATGATGAATTATGATTTGTTTTCCATAATTAGTGAAACTATTACAGAAATTATGTGTTTCACAGAATTGTTGTGTTTATGGATCATTTAATCGACTCTGCAAGTTGATATCAAGTTTCCAAACTATGTCTTAGGTTTGCTCCAGAATTGCTGGATTGCATTAACCAATACGCTGAAATGTTTGATGATGGTATCTCTGTCTTGTGCTGTTGCATCTGCAGTTTTTCCTAACATATGGCTATAACTAACATGAATAATATTGTGACAATGTTGTGGGCTCTTTTTTCACCAGATCTACCGAGAGGCCACTGGAACTGCTTCTATTGATGATACTAGCTATGGAGATCCTGTCCAAAAGGCAGAAGCTATGGCTTTTCGTCGTGCTTGTGCACGTCTTGGTCTTGGACTTCATCTCTATCATGAAGACATGTCATAGATGCTTAATATTGCTCTAAAGATATATGCTTAATGCTAGATGTTTATAGTATTACGTAAAATTCAAATGCAGAACATTGTTTAACTTGCTTCCTGTTGAACTGGACATCCTGTTGTTATACATTGATCTGGTAGTGTTTAAAGCTTGGGTTGTTCTCTAGGTGATTGTGTGTAAGCTACTATTGCTACTACCATTCTGAACCATTAGTTTTTCGTGTAGCGGCTTGTTGCAAGACCTAAATTATGCAAGCTCGGTTGCTCTGTTTCTTATTTTCAACAGCCCTTAAATGGAGTTTTTCATTCACAATCTGGTCAGTGGTATATTAGAGAAAGTGCTTTGCACGTTACTTGTTACTCCCCATAAGATCCATACTAACTTGTTTTCAACTGCAAGATAATCGGAAAATTTATTTCAAGGGTATCTGCTATTATATAAAATTACCGTGCCTGTGCCAGATTATTAGGAAATATGTGGCACTGCAATATTTGTTTATTTAATCCTACGCTGAAATTGCTAATCTTTGGTCCTTCAAGAAAAAATGAAGGAAAATCATAACCTGGCTCAGATGGTGGCCCTATTGGACTGTGATGTCAACTAGTGGATTGTCTATACTGTCGTGATACAGGTTTGCTGGGAATATAGTCGCTGGTCATTACTTTCAATCTGCACATAGAACTGCAGAGGCCAGGTAAACCGTTTGGTTATGTTATCGAACATGCATACTTACTGATTATAGTAGTCTTAAGCTGCTGATTCTCAAAAAAAAAATAATCATAGTAATCTTACCATAATGATCATTTGGCATGGCTTTTATAGTACTCTTAAAACTCTTGAAGGACCTTGCTAACTTGCTTATACTTGAACCTCGAGACACTAAGGCAGTTAATCAAAGTGTTTTGTTCAGTAGAAACTGATGCATGGTTGACATGCTTCCTCAGCCTGCTATTGAAATTTATTCTGCTTTTATGTTTACTTCTGAGTTTGATGTGTTTTATTTCAATGGTCTGAGCCTTCCTAGTGTCTATTGAATATTGATGCATTATATATTTAGGAAATAAACCCTTCTATGGCTTCTGTAGATCTGATTTCTCATGAAGCTGAAAGATATCTGATTGAAAGGCTCATAAATAAGACATGAACATCACCATAGGCAGATTTTCACACAACATGATACAGTACACCATAATGTTGGGAAGTAAGGTACTTATAACCAGAATGAAATGGATTGAATAGTAACTACATATGCATTGAAATAGCAAAATAGTTCTGCAATTCCACTAGTAGCGTGGTAACTATTTATTATTACAACCATCATGTCTGGTAATAGTAGATTAAAAAAACACTAAGGTTCCTCCACGCAGGGAGGAGAAAAGGGTGGCAGGGAGTGTGTGTGTGTGTGTAGCGGGAAGGGTCTTGGACATAACCATGGTACTGACACCAGGAAGTGATGAACATCTACATGAGGGGTGAACCCAAGACAATAAAAATATATCCATGGGTCGATTGGGTTAGTAAGTTACGCAGCAGCACTTGGCTACTCCAAAGCCTTCTTTGGAATACCTAATACTCTAGACAGCAGCACATGGCTACTCCAGAGCCTTCTTTGGAGTCCCTAATACTATGTTTGAAATGATGGGGGGTAATGCCAATTGCTAAAAATAAACATTGGCACTCCTCTGAACGTGTCTCTGATTAGGGGCACAGGCTCTCCTAGGAGCCTTAAACCACCTAGATGCAAACTCTCAACTTAAAGGTAAAATGGAACTATTAGTTGGCACAACTACTAATTTGCTTAGAAAAGCTGAGAGGTTAGTTACACATGAAGTTACCACATGACGTGCTGGTAAAGTCTGTGGGTCGGTGGAGATATGCATTTGAAAGAGGTCATAGCACTGGATGTTAAATTCATTTGCCCTAGGTAACAAGACTACAAGATTTGATCCACGCTTCTTCCAGAAGCACCAAGGCTGAGTTAAATACAGTTTCTGTTCCACTGATGAAATTTTGAAGTGGCATGCTAGCTCAATCAGTTGTTTAACTGTCATTTTTGTCCAATTCGACTATTATCAGCATGGACCTCACTAGGTCATACTTCTAGAGTTTATCTTAGCTACATACTACCCTTGCTAGGGTTGAAACTAACACTCCTTCCTTGGAGTATTGTTAGAATGATTGGGATTTGTTCTTATCTGTTAGTACACCCACATCCTTGGGGCGTGAAACTTTAAGCCCATCCTGGGGCTAAAGAAAGTTCCAATCACCACATGACCACGTGGGATATGGAGGTGGTCATTTTGATTAATGAACATGATCAACTAGTGCCTCTTGATGTTAGATGGATGCATGGACTCAATACGTAGGAAACAAGAACAGGACAGCAACTTCTAGAGGGGAGACCATGGTTAGGCCAAGGGTTGCTCTGGGGCAGCAGACACTGCAAAATGTGAGGAAATCAGCTGGTAAGGATGAGCAGCCTGACTTGAAGTTGGCAGGGTTGGAGCTGTGGGAGCCATAGTCATGCCTGTTTAATGGGGACACAAACTGTCAAGATATTAGTACCACAGCTGAGCTGGAGGGAAATTATTATTCAACTAATCCTGGGAAGATGGTAAGTGATCCTTCTTTACAAATTAATACAAAATACTTATGTTCATACTTTTTAATTGTATTGATTGCATGTGCATTGCTTTAAATCTTGTATAGTCACTCGATAGATTGATAAATATATGCTGGTGGCTGGTTCGAATAGAAATACTGTGATAGCAGGTCTGTGTTTGCATTCTCCTGTTGCTAGAATAACATGCATCATGAATTGTAACCAATGCCACTGCTAGTTAGGATCACAATAGAACCAGTAGATTTGAATAGTGATAATGTGTTTAAGTGGATGCACACAATAAAGTTAGTAGTACCTGCTTGGGCTTGAGGGCTCACTGCAAGTGACAATGGTCCTCCATACTGCTGGGCAAATCCCGTCACAGCAGCAGCCGTGGAAGCCACAGTGGAGAAATGGAACATTTGTGGATATTGCAATTTGTAGCCTTGTCCTGTCATATAGTTGGTTGTAGTGTTTCCTGACTGCCCAAAGTGGAAATATGGATAAAAAGGACTTGTTCCTGTCACCATGCCGTTTGCTGTTCCTCCACAAAATGGGAACTGGCTTCCTCCATAAATGTTGTAGATGCTCTGTTTTACAAAAATAAACATATTTCAGTTTCTGTGGTCATGGTGGGAATCTATATTGTGTATTACGACAGTACTGCGGCACTGCCTCCATTTTTATGTATGTACCACTTACGAAAGTGTGATAGTCTGATTCATGCTGTGTTGACTGACTCAAGTTGACTGTGTAAATCCACATGCCTACTTTAAAATATGCTTTTATAGCAGTATCCAGGAAATTATCCAACTACCAAATAATTAGATCTATAGAGCTTGTAAGATTATACGAGCCTGGTGTGGAGTCTCGCCGTTGAAGCTTATTTGTGTAACAGGTTCTGCTGTTTCAGACGTGTATAGATTGGGCTGCATACCATGTATGACTGTACAATGTAAGATAGAAGGTACGGAGTAATTTCACCCCTGTATTGCTTCATATATTGAAGATATGCAATTGATGCTTTTTTTTTTCCAGTGGTCACACTGTTGGAAAACTGGTTACCAAAAAGGGAAAAAAACGTGGGTAGTGCAAAAGTAGAGGCTGGGCCTTCATTATTCAGAATGATACTTTTTGAGGAAAATTGGGATTGAAATGTCCATCCACAAGCAACTCATTCACCTTCTAGCTGTTTAACTGTCCTGCATAATGATCTGGGTCATTTAACTGTTGGTGTTGCGCAGGTAGCTCATGTTATCCAAGATGTGTGCTAAAGTAGATGTTTCTTATATGTGCTTTTGCTATCAAAGTGCAGCAACAATACACCGAATGTTGCCAATATATCATTTATGTCTGAATCATGTGGTAATTAAGTTGATTCAATAACATAAAAACATGACTTTTTTCGGATGATAATGGTCGTATTCCTTGCATATTAATGTATGTGTATTTATTTCATGACATGGAGGTACCAAAAGTTCAATTTTCCTGCATGTCAAGCAATTAGTGGTGGATTGACTATTGATTATGGGTTCTACACGTTACTACATTTGTCCTCTAATAAAAGGCATGTGGAGTGCAACTTGTAACATTTTCTTCTGTAAAACATATGCAGGGCTTGTTTGCAGCACAAATGAAGTGTTCAATAAGGGCACAAAAGCTTGAATGTCAATCCTCAGATTTTGATTTGAAATGCTGCTGAAGCTAAAACCGTCAGTAATACTATCCCTCAATTCCTCAAAAAAAAAAAATCTCATTCATTCCTTGCTTTTTATACACTATATATGTCTTGTGCTCCTGGTGCAGTATTTTATGTTGCCTTTTTTGTCGCCAGAAATTTTATACATTGTAATTTACATGTTTTATTTTTCATATCATAATTCTTGTGATAAATGCGTAGTGCAAAAATGCATGCAGACTTTGTATCATTGGTTCTGATCTCTACAAAATCATTGAAGGGAAATATATAAAGATAACTGTTTTTGAGAAAAAAAAATATATAAACATAACTGTATTATTATGTAATTGCTGCTGGTCAATTTAAAAGAGCTTCTTTGAAATGCTAATTAGAAACTTACAGGTGAATAGCTGTAGTCTTGAGTGTAGGGAGAGTACCTGCAGAGCCAAGGAGAGGATGATATATTAGCCTCTTTGTTACAGATTTATTACTTAGTTATATAATACTCAATGTAGTAGGCCTAGCTACTGGATTTTCGAGGTATGAGGCCTTATTGTTGCTCGTATATATGCTTACAAAGTTGCTTTGGGCCATCAGAGCATGCGCGGTCACTTTGTGTGATGAGAGAGGAGAGGCATGCAGGATAAAAACTTAGCGTCACTTGTGGTGGGACGGAGGGAGTACATACCCAGTCACCATTGAACAAGGTAGCCTGTCACAGTGCACATGTCATGCATGTGATACGCCCCAGTTCGTTGCTAGTCCTTCCGGCACTTTCAACTTTCGTAGGACATGAGAGAGAGGGAAGGGATAGAAAGAGAGATATGTTACCCGTAGACATGAGGGATGGCATAATGAGGGATGGTGGCATGAGAAGGAAAAGCTGCACCCAGCCCACCTTGGATCCCTGCATGCTGGCTAAAGGATTTCATCACTTTAAAGCTCCTGGCGCCTCCTGTTGTAATGCCATCAGGAAAACAGAAACAGAGTTACAAATATTGCTTGCTAATACTCCCATTGATTTTTAAAATATTGTAAAAGTTGATTTTTAACATCATCTTTGGTCATTCGTCTTGTTCGAAAAATTATTCAAATATGTAAAATTTTCATGTTTTAAATACTGATTTCATAATTTGGACATTAAGCATTTCTTTCTCTAATGGATGCCAATACAAGATCACATTTAATTAGCACTTGAGAGTATAGGGCCAGTTATATGTTATTTTTGTTCGTTAAGCTCTTTTGTTTATTTTAATGGCATGAAGGAACCTTAAGCGCACAAAATCATGATAACTAGCTTGTAACCATGGAACTGTATATAAAATTTCTAATTTCTAGTAGCATGCAAGAGGTAGTGCATCTGTAATGATGAGTTCTCTTTTTTAGCAGCTTTTGGCAAATGGGTGTATTAGAACTTGTTGATAATAACTTCCAGTGAAGCAAGCTAACTAACTGTTACTTCTATGATAGCGGTAAAATATCTAACCATGCTGCGGAGTTGGAGGTCTAGATCTTTGAACCCCAAGGCAAGCCAGATTGCAATTAGCCCTCCTCCCATCGATCACAGGCGCAGGATCAACGCAAGCCTTCATTGCCGCTTCTGGCTCCCGGAAGGTAACCTGCAATGTGAATTCATGGTGCAAAATTAATTGAAATTAAGCAAACGTGGTGTGTTGCATTAAAAAAGAAACACGTGGATTATAAGCTTAAACGTCTATAGAATGAACTGCAGCTTGAGTGCATTATAAAGGAGCCAGGTCAAAAATGCATATAAAGGAGATGAAGTGTGTAAGGTCATACAAATCTGTATCCCTTAGATCTGCTGGTGTTCTTGTCAGTGATGACCACGGCCTCTAGGATATCCCCAAACTGCTCAAAATACTTCCTCATGGTCTCCTTCTGGGTTTCCCATGCCAGACCCCCTACAAACACTTTGGTGTAGGTTGTGTCTCCAAACTGCCCCATAACACTTGGTGGAACTACAAGCTTCACCTCAGCAACAGATCTATCTCGAAGAATAACCAACAAAACTGGCGAGTTATCAGACTGTCTAGGACTAGGTCGTGTTAGAGGGTGATGGAAGGGAAGAGAGAGGAGGGAAGGAGGGAGAGGGGGAGGAAAGCAAAATGTTAGAGGAAAAAAAGGGTGGGGGAGAGACGAACAGAGGGCAAATAGCAGCAATATATACTAGCGTTTGCAGTTTGCACCAGCCATGTCCTTTTGGTCCATGCCACAAGCATATAAAAATAGAACACCAGGGGCACATCCACCCCCGCCAGTATTCAGTAAAATGACTCAATACCCCTATCATAATGAACAATAGTTACAGGGTGGCATTGGGCTCTCCTTGTCTGGAGGGTGGCAGAAACGGAAGTGGGTATGAACGGGGTTATGAGCTTAGGAGGATTTGTTTTGGCAAACTTATCTGAATCTTCAGTGCTATTCTTTTGGTATTTGGAGCTGATTGGTCATTGGATCTTTATTTGCTGATCATATCCTTTTAGCTATATCTTATTAGCAAATATACTAATATGAGGGAGTTAGTACCATGAATTAGTGATCAGTATACTTTATTTTCATTGCTACGTTCTGGCAAATCAATAGTCATTAAGCACATACACTATGGGTCTTCATTTGTGAAACTTCATTTTCTTTTAAGCTATATGTATTAATAATGCACTCCTATATATGTATTATTCTATTAGTAAAAGAAAATCAATGGAGGCTAACAAAGTAACAAGTCTGGTGTTGTCGTGAGCTTTCTTTTCTCTAGCCACTTCATCATACTGTGGTGGAAACAGGAAACTTATTTATAGGTCATAATTAGGCACCCACAAAGGAATTCACCAAATCGTTAAGAAACTATTCTCCAGCCAGTTAGTTTTGCCGTGAGGAAAATCACCTGACCGTGGCTCAAGAAGGACGCGGTGCCAAAGCTTTTGCCTCTTTCTAGCTGTTACCTGGAGATTTGTCGTGGCCTTGAAGCAACCACTGATGACAACAGCCTCGTCCAGCACTCGGTCATTGCTCAGACAGCAAGTCAGCGGCAATACAATCTCTGACGCACCGTGTGTATATGAGTATATCCATGCAATGTATTGCTTCTGACTACTAGTTGTTTGTTTACAGACGAATATAGGGGAGTACAGAGAGAACTAAAAAAAGATATGTGGCACACCCATATTCATATAGTTTTAAAAACACGAGAAAAATATGTATGGTGACTGGAATCTAGACATGCAGAATTTTAGTTTTGTTTTAGAGAGTACTGAATCCTCAATCAAGCAAGATGAAATGTCCTGGTCTAATCTGGACTTCTGGAGGAAGTCTCGGGTACTAATCAAGAGGAAAATGCCGATAGTACAATTTTTGTTTTTTCTGTTTTTTCTCGCCTATATGGTTCTTTCCCTAATCATTTGGCTACCTACTTCATCGCAGAGGGAACCTTATCCTATAACATGTGGGATTATTTCCTCTGAGAACAAGGGAGGAATCAAGTCTGGTCCAAAGTGGTCTGACGCATGTATCAGCGTCCTAGGCTCCTAGCTTAATTTCCACATGCCGGCTGGATTTGTTGACCGCTTGACCAACCAACTGGAAGGTGGGTAACGAAGTGGAGTATGAGTAATTTTGAATGTTAGATTTAGGTAAAGCGACGTGCTTCGCCATGTTTGATACATTTGCCTCAAGAAGTTTGACGACTCAACTAGAGGTTCTTGAAATTTGGTCATTATATTTTGGAAACCAGGTCTGTTCTGCCCGAGTTTCTATATCCACATGAGCTCACCTTTCACCTAATGAGGCCTCCTTTTGATGCGCAGGAATTTCATGAATTAAAAAAGAATCATCGGGCCCTGATCGGGGGAGACAACAAAGCCTACGGGTCTGTTAAGGACTGTCAACTCGTGCCGTGTTGCAGAGCATTTATGTATTCCACTCAATTTTCAACCTCTTTTGGTAGGAGGTATTGGGCGGTGGCCGACGGTGTAGAGAAAAGCTTGATTGTCATACCACTGGGAAAAAAAAATTGCTTAAAGAGAACCTACCATAATTTTCTCTCAGTAGATCACAGAATTGTACTGCTCATTCCGGTTTGGTTACTACATCCAGTAAATTGATTACCATTGATTAACTCATCGAGCTCATTCCAATGGTTATCGTTTTCTTCGTCTCAGTGGTCAGCTTGCACAAGCATGTGAGCAAAACCACAGGGTGTTTCGCGTTCCGCACATATTCAAGGTTTGGCCACGCTCTTCAGAATTACAGCCAGAAGGATAAGATCAAGCAGGTAAAATAAAGGATTAATTAATTTGATATATGTTATTATAATTTTTGTGAAATTTAAAATATGTTATTTAAACTCACGTCTAATTTATTTGCAGAGTTTTATTTATCATTAATATATTAATAACATATTTTAAAGTTTATAAAATTATAATAGTATATATCAAATTCACCCTAAAACAAATGACTCCACTTTTTGTTGACCCTTCCACGGGCATGGCGATCGACACCAAAATCGTGCTTCACGAGTTCGGTACGATGGATAGCCTGTTCTACCAGATCTTTAAAACCTCAATTTCGTTTACATAACATAAGTATTCTGAATAGTCATTACGTGTTGACGCCTTTTAAACTGCTGGCTTAAACTCGCTCTTATCCAGAACGCCGTAAGCAGCTGACTCAGGGGATCGCGTGTGCCGTTTAGGCACCGTTCATTCGGTTTAGAGAGGGAATGGAAGAAACAGAATGAGTGAGATTAAATTCATATTTAAAAAGTAATAAAATTAATCTCTTTTAATCTTTTTTTAATCTTCTCACGACGAAACAAGTATAATCTCTTTGTTTTTAAATTAATATCGTCGTTGATTTTTACAATCAATTTTAATTATTTATTTTATTTAAAAAATTTGTTTGAATATATAAAATTTTAAGTTATGATTAAATAATTTTAATAATAAATTAAATTATATTAAAATATATAAAATTTATTATTTTTTATAAAAACAAATAATCAAAATTAAATTTAATACTACTCGCAATAGTTTGGGAAATAATTGGCGCGACGTACACCGCTTAGAGCTGTCCCACGTGACAGGCCAGACTGTCCCCCTGGGAGGAACGAGACCAGCTGTAAAAGAGGCCCACGCCTGCGCGGCCATCGAGGCCCCCTACTTGTGCCAATAAGCCACCGATAGGAATGCAGGCCAGACTGCGGCATGTCTTTTTTGGAATGTGAAATTTTTTATTTTTTCTGTAAATTTAAATTGATTTTTATGATCATATGAAATTCTGCGTTTAAAAGAGATTTTAGTTTTGAGCGAGCGAGAGGAAGCACGCATACAGCGATAGGCGCTCCACCGTTTTTTTTAAAAAAATAATCCTGTCTCCCCATTTCTACAGGTTTATTTGCTTCATATACCCTGTGATACTCCACATTACCATACCATGTCGTTTTGTTTAGTAGTGTACTTCTACTACCATTGAAATGTTTATACTGAGAAGAAACGCAAACAGCAGTACAGTTCACTACTTTCTCCATCTATAAATATAAATATTTCTGAGTTTAATCAAAGTCAAATATTTTAATTTTAATTATTAATAAAAAAATTAATAATATTTTATTATATATATAAATTATATTATTAAATTTTTCATAAAATATAATTTTATAATATATATCTCTTTATATTAAAAATTATTTAAATTTTTAAATATTATTAGCCAAATTTGATTGAATTTGACTTTGATTAAATTTAAAAATAGTTATATTTGTGAACTGGAAAATCGAGCTAATCCACAGTCGAGTGCGGAGCGGGCCCCGCGGCGGTCAAATCACAGCGGGCGGCAGATCTCGGGCCAGGCATGTGGGGGCAGTCGTCGTGAGATCCTGGTGCCGGCGCAGGAGGCCTCGCCCTGCGCCGCATCGCCTGCTTTCCCCGTACGGTGACACGGTCACGCCGGATCGTTAAGGCTCCGATTAGAACGAACGATTTTCTCTTTTCTCTGCCTTTTTTTATAAAATTAAATTAATTTTTGTAAAATATTTATAATTTTTTTGCATTTTAAACGAGGCCTAAACTTAACGAGAATACGAGATCGTCCGCTCGCTTCAGATGGCCAGCACCAGCATTCATCCTGTGCCTTCGCCGCCGGCGGCTCTTGGCCTCGGCGACCACGGTCAATGCAGCTTTTGACACTGTACAGTACGCGACAGCCTGGAGATGGGCGTGACAGCCTGACAGGTACCAGCAGTCTTACTGTACGAGGAGTGAGGACAAATACATGGACCCACGACTACGAGGCCATCTCTGTCCCGTCCCCACCCCACCCCACCCAACAGCTACAATACTGCTTCCTCCGTTAATAAATATAATAATAAATATAAATTATTCTCTTATTTAAAATTTGTTTTTAATATATATTATTTTTATTTTTTAATATACTTTTTTTAATAAATTTTTATCTCTGTCTCTTTTACTCTTTATTTTTTACGTACTATATATTTTTACTTTTCATTATTTTTTATGTCAAAACTAAAACGACCTGTAAAAGAGTAACCTGTTCTGATTTCCGTGTGCACCAACTGAAGTGTTACTCCCTCCATCTCGTTGTAGGTTTTAAAGTAAAATAGATAAATTATATTAAAAAGTAAAATATTTTGAAAACAAAGAGAAAAAATAGACTAAAAATATATTAAAAGGAGAAGAACATATTTTAAAAAATAAAAATAATTTATAATTTTAAAAAAATTTACAAAATTAAATAGTTTATAATTTAGAACGGATGCAGCACTCCAGCAAGCGTATTCCAGTCGAACGCGGGCGACAGCTCAAAGCGCTCGCGTTCTGCGTGGACCGTCTCAGTGCGACGGCTGGAGCGCCTTGCGTCCCCGCCGGGGAACCGCGATGAGAGCGTCTTGCACTATCGTTGGAACCGAAGATGCTTAGCGTAAACAAGGCATGGAGAGTTGGAGACATGGACACGTCCCTATTGCATGCTGAGTGATGTGCTCAGGATTTGGAGGAGTAAAATAGTCAGTAGCATGGCAGCTGGCTCCAACTGCGAGCGGAGCAGAGAGAAAGAGAGGCTTCTTTGACCGGCATCACCAGCTGGGAAGGAGGGACCGAGGGACCATGACAGCCGCGCAGCACTCCACCGGTCGCGGCGGCAGCAGGCGAACATGCGGTTAAAAGCGTCAGCAGCACACCACAGATTAATCCATGTCTCATGCCATACAGGACTGCAGCACTGCTTCGGCCCGTGCTCTGCTCCCCTTCTTCACCTACGCTTCTGCCCGACTACGCCACGCCGAGCGCCGAGGCCTTTCTTCAGCGCAATCGGGAGCACCACCACGACGCTACCGCTGACATGGCATCGCCTGGAAGCCGCGCATGAGTGCGGTGCACGTTCTGAGAAGTGAGCCTTTCAGCCCTGCGAGCTGGACAGATTATTCTTCTCCCGAGAAGGGGCGGCTGTTGGATCGATTGATTGCCCCTCGTTAACAACCGTCGCGGCTTAAGTCCAACCGCTCTCAAACGATTGTTTGCGTATGGGCCTGATAGGCTCCTGATGGGCCAAGGGAAGTTACATCCACAACAGTGGGCCGAAACAAACGTGAGTAATTTATCACCGAGGCCCAGTTATGTAGTACTCACCTAAAAAATTATGCAGTACGCTACACTGAGTATTTATCGTCAGCTAATTGTGCATGAATCAGTAGTGGCATGAATGCTTGGTATTAATGTGTAATCATAAGCAACCATGAAATGTTCTCTTTCTGTACCTGAATATGATTAGGTAAACCGGAGACCTGTGATAACCGATGCTGCAACTGCAATATACGGAGTAGGAGGAATACCCAAAAAGGCAAAAAGCGCTGAAGCAGACTGCCGAAGGAGCGCGTCTGACAGTTCTGAAACGAAAGAGGCAATGGCAGCGAACATGCCGTCCATAAGCAGTCCCGTACGTCTATTCACAAGCGTTTCCCGGTGTGTTTTAACCAATGCTACTTCCATTCCACATACACACACGTAGGAGTACCGTTTTAACGCGGATCTTTGCCATCGGAGATACAGGAATCGCTCAGTAATAATGGACATCATTTTTCAGCTCAACCTAGCTAGAGGAATCATGCTCGAAGCTTGAAGCAAGCAACAAGAGTTAGTTGCTTTTGCCTATTAAATGGTCCTTTCAGATTTTTTGAATGAGAGAGGGAGGAGAAAAAGAAGACATGAACCGATATTTTTGGACGGTACACTGAAACAGATCGTGTTTTGCTGTGATCACAACTTCACAAATCGCGAATTCATCACGCGAGACACCTGAATCCTTTACACACACCCATCCACACGGCGAACAGCACAAGGCACACCACCACGTCCACGGCGACCGCGATCACCGCGTGGCGCCGCCACGATCGCCACCTTGATGGGTGCCTCGGCTGCGCGTTCTCCTCCTGCTGCACGTCGCGAAGTTCTGGTTGCGCTCGGGGCTCCTCGTCTTTCTCGTCAGCGGCGCTGGTTGGACAGACTGGCGCCAACGGTGTGGACGGCATTCCCGCGCGCGGCGAGGTTCCCGGAAGCGCCACGTCTGCCGTGCTGGAGCTGCCTCCCGCCACGGCCCGCAGCGCCTGCGCGAACTGCCGCGCGACGGGAGCGACCGCCTCGTCGCGCAGGCGCTTCCTGGGCGCGGCGTCGTAAGCGCCGCGGACGCGTTCCAGGAACAGGACCATCTCGGCGCCGCCCGGCGTCGGGTCCGCTGCGGCGAAGTACGTGCGGCCGTCGTCGGACGAGAGGAACGCGAACGTCCGCGCCCCGGCGACGGTGTGGTGGTGCCACCGGTGGTGCTCGGGCGCGTGATCGAGGCACAGCGCCGCGAGCTCGCGGGCCGCCTTGGCGTCCTCTCCTCGTGCGTTGGTGTGGAAGTACGACATCTTGTTCATGCTGCCTCTGGACGTCGCGGCCACGCAGAGGAAGACGTCCTCCGCACCGTCCTCCGCGCCGGGGACGTTGATGCTGCCGGCTTCCTGCATCCCGGCGCTCTCTGCCTTCATCACTTCACGACGGCGATAGTCTTTGGCTCTGATCGGCGCGAGATCATGCACGCTCAGTTGAATCTGTGGCTCAGCTGAGCGTGCACGTGCTACTGTGTTATCGATCGCTGAAGCTGTCAGATTGCAATGTTCACGGGACAGCTTCAATCAGTTGGAGGTGCAAGCAAAGGCTGCATCAACAGGACGCAGAACTTTAGAGGCAGAAGAAAGCTGCTGCAGCCTGCAATACCTGTACATTTATACAAAAATGATTTTGATCAGTTGTACCAGAAAAATAGCAAAGGACAGAGATGATATTTGCTTTGGTGGCCAAAGAATAATCAGGCAGGTAAGGAAAGATGCCCTAGGCCTTAGGTCAGTAGAGGAGCTGGGGTGCAACTCAAGTAAACCTACTTGAGGAGGGAGGCATCATTTTGATGCATGGCTTGAAGTATGGTTTTAACCTTGAAGAAGGCAGACGGACCCAGAAGCATTGACACAAAAGCACGATATGTGTAAACTATTTCAGCTGTCGGAGTTCTCGCTTGGGGATAAGATAGTTTTGGGTTACATGAGTCAAATTTGAGTGCCTCGGTGGTATGCCATGAACGATGTTGTTCTGCAACAGAGTAATGGCATTTTTAGTGAAGCAAGTGAACGGTGAGATGGCAAGTAGCTTTGTCATCACTTAGTCACGTATCTTTCTTTCTCCCCTCTTTTGTTGGTGGTTCGAACAATGACAGTGTCACTCGTGATTATTATTACACATAAGACGATAGGTGGAAGTGCACTATAGTAGAAAAACATCATACTTGTCAAACATAAAAAAGTTGCAGGACATCTCAGATTTCCCCCCACCTAACATAAAAAATAAATAAATTTAAATAAAATCTAGGCTCTGTTTGAAACACTGATTTTTTTTCTCTTTTCTACAATTTTTCTTATGAAATTCCTGCGTTACAAATAGGGCATATTCAGCAGTGACAGATGACAAGCAAGCTTCTAATGAGAATTTACTCAAAGTAAAAGAGTCATACAACCCAAGGTTTCAAAAACCGGCCAAACCGACCGGTTTTCACAAAAACCGGTCAAATCGGTCTGGTCGGTTTGGCCGGTAGACTGGTTTAAGAATTTGAATTTTTTGAAACTTTGAAATTTTGATAGATTTAAAATAAAAAATATGTAAAAAAACTAGATAAAAAATTACAAATTGTGGTGAAATCTGTTTGTAAAAAATCGAAAAATTAAGTGCCAAAAAAAATCAAAGAAGATTGAATGAAGAAAATGAAAAGGAGGTATATCCTCTCTCGTGAGAGCCACATATTCCTTCTCCACTCGTCCCTCCGCTCTCTGCCGCGCGTGCTCCACGGATCTGCTCGTCGTCTGCTGCTGCTCCATCAGAAGCCGTCGTCGAAGGCCGGCTAACTGGGCGAAATCACCGGCTAGCCGCTCGGTTGCGCGGTCCACCGCTGGCAGCAGCAAGCCGCGTGATAAGAGCGGAAAGCCGCTCGGTCCCGACGGGTAGCCGAGCTCCAACGCGCGCCTGTGCGGGAGAAGACGAGGCATCGGCTAACCAGCCGGCTAGCACGGTAAGCCGCTGGATTAGGCCAGTTAGCCGGCCTATCTACTCGGTTAGCCGAGGCAAAGGAGGTAGGTTACGGTTTAGTTGATTTTCCTCAAATGTTGGGTCATTTGGTTCATAGTTGTACGAAATAGTTGCCTATTTTCATTGTTTTCTTCAATGTAGTATGGCGGATCAATCAGATTCGGTTTGAGAACACGAGAAGAACGTGTACCTCGGGTTCTGTTGCAAGTATTGAAAGAGCGTGAAGAGAAAGGGTGGTGCCACGAGATTTAAGCAACATTTAGCATATTGGGGCAGTAATGTAATGGGTTGTGCTCACGTTTCTGCTCAGGTGCGAGACTATTTTCGTCGAGAGCTTGGTAAGATCGCCGAGCGAAGGAAGGCCCGAGCTAGACAGGTTTTGAGATAGCAAAAAGTTGCATGTGAGAGTAATGTGAACGTGGAAGATAATGAGGAGCTGCAGGGTGCCATAGGGCTATCTAGAGAGGAGAAAAATTTTTGACAGCAACAATGTATATATGATGGTCAGTTCAAGCAATATGTTGGTGGTTCGTCGAGTGCAGGTGGTTTCTCTTAAGGTGGTGGGGATTGTTTAGTACGATGAAAAAATCAATGTCACAGAAGTCAAGTAACAAAGAACGGGTTCAAATCAGGATAGATACTAGTACATAGACAGCAAAGAGCAAGCTAGCAAAGTCAGCAATTAAAAGAGTGTGGTCTAAATTCTTTAACACAAAAGTCATTGTTGGTAGGATATATACTGGTCCATGAACTTTATATATGAACTATAAATTTTATTGGTATGGATATATTACCAAATTGTGTATTTTATTATTCATCGATGAAGAATATATTGTGTAAATGTATTGTAAGAATTTAAGAAAAGTCATGCAAAAATTTTTCTAGCCTTTTCATTTTTCTTCTTCTTATTTTACAACATTTTTTTGGTTTTTTATTTTGTCGCTCGGTTTTTCATCTAAACCGGTCGGTTTATCGCCAAAACTGGCCGGTTTATCGCTTGCCGGTTAGCCGCCGAAACCGACCGTCTAACCGGTAAAACTGTTCGACTTACCGGTTTAAAAACAGCCAACCGCTGCAGAATTCAAAAAATAAATTTTAACTGATTTTTGAACCGATTTTTTCGGTTTTCGTAAAAACCATCAAACCGCAGGTTTCCATGGTTCAATCGGTTTCTCAAACCCTGATACAACCGAGTCTTCTGTCACTTGATTCGCTTTTCCTCTGCAATGTCAACGCAAATAGATATTGCTGCCAGGCCTGCAGATAAATAGATTGATTTACGTGGCAGGCACGACTGCGTAAGTGTACTTAACGGAGCACATGACGTGATAGGGTTACCTTTAAGACAATAATTTCCGTTGAAAACAATACTCATTGAAATATAACCTAGACGTGACCGATGAGGCAACAACAACGTTTACATGCACAATGAAATGAGATATGATACAGTGATTAGAGTTAACTATATCTATTTATTTGATCAGATTTAACAATTAAAAATAGAAAGGTATCTAGTCAAAATAAACGATGAATCTAATATCAAAATAACAAGACCGATAAAAAAATAGTGAACGCAACATTAATTTTTAAAAATTAACAGCTGAGATTAATCGAAGAGATAAAATATCTCGAGTATCTGTTAAACATCGTAGCATCTCCCCAATAAAATACAACGTTGACATGACAGAATTTGGTCATCTAGAAGCTGTGAAACCTGCCTGCTCCAAGTAAGCATAGCCAGCAGCGGGGGAAACTGGGGCCCTTAGGGCAAAGAATCCGATGGTATGAGACACGAGAGCAGGGGATCGCGAGCGCGGAGAGAGCTCTCACCTATGTATGTAGACGGTGCGGCCGGGGTTCCTTACCATGCTGACCAGACGTGGCAGAGCCGGAGAGGGGGGCAGCGCCGAGCACGAGCATTCCTTGAACGCCGCCGTTAGCACGACGCCGAGGAACTGCATGACGGAATCAGGCGGCAGTGCAAGCGTGTTACTAAAGCCCGTTGCCAGTTGCTTTGACTTTGTTTTTTCTTTGGACACTCTACCTTAGCTAGAGTTTCAGGCGACGCATTTTATTGATGACTAGTTTTTAGTTTGGTGAGAGGTCGTATTGTATTTGTTTTTTCTTCTCTCTTAAGTACGAAATGCGTCAAATGCAATCTTAAAAAAAAAATTGACAGCGCAAGCGAAAGCAGCCCAAATTCACCGGCTAACGCGGCGGACGGCTATTTGCATTGCGCCTGGAGATTCGAGCAACGGCACCGGCTCATTTCTCAGTTCTCACTCCGAAACCGAGGAGTGGCCGAGTTGGGCAAGATGGAGCCGCATCATTAATCAGACCCACATGTGAATTCGCCGGCAACTTTTTTTTAAGAATAAGTTGGATTATTATTAATATATAGATAAATTTACATCCAACCCCTTACAAAAGAGACAAAAATTACAAAAAATTACATTATAGAGTACAAGAGGTCACTTCTAAGTTCTTTTTCAGCCCAGATCGAAAACGCCGCTCGGCCTCCCTCCCAACTACATCAAATAGCAGAGGACTGATGGAACACCTCGAAGCCGCACCTCAAGCATACGAAGAATCCTCATTTTCTCCAATACGAAGAGTCAAGCTGGTATGCACTGAAGTCGTTGAACGCACCGGCACACAGTCATCGACCACATCTTCGTTACAAGGATTGGGATTGAACGCTCGTCGCAGTCCTGATGACTTCCTATCCACCAACACCCAAAAAACCAAGAAAAGTTTGTAAAAGACATACCTCATGAAATTTCCACTGAGGCCACTGCAGCTAGCATCGACGGAGAAACTTCGAAAGGGCAAATGAACCGATGAAAATGACACAACATTCATCGGAAAAACCTATTATAACCTTAAAAACTAACTAATCTACTAGACCTAGACCGAACCCCACCGTCGAAGCCGACTACCCACCTCCTTCGACCTCTGAGAGGCAGTCCGAGGCGAGCAGACCGGCCACTCGACGGAGGGGGAGCCGAATCTCACCGAGTCGCCGCTTGAATCGCCGGTGCTACAGTGCCAAAGAACGAGAGCCTTCGCGAGGAAGTGATCTGTTCAGTTCGTTGAATGCGCCGGCAACTAAACAACGAACGACGCCCGTCGAGTAAGCTTTTTCTGGGGGCCCAGTAGCAGCCCAAGAGACCCGTGGAAAAAAAAAAAAACTAAACGACGGTGTACTTTTGTGATCTCAATTGTACATGTTGAAATCCTGCTGTTATCTAAGCAGCTAAGCTCATCTGTGATCTCAGTTCGGAGGGAAGTAGTAGACTGTGATGCTGCTGTCATTCTAATGCAGCAATAGATTTGATATTTTTTTTGTCCCTGTTCCACTCCGGATCCAAGGGAATGTAGAAGCGAATTTTTACCTGGAACCGGAAAGCATGTGAAGGGTGCTGGAACAGTGCAGTACTTCTTTAAGTGTAAGAACAGTGTACTTAAGTGTAAGGAACCAAGGCATGGTTTTCATTGGCTTTCATGTTACTCTCTCCGTTCTAAAATATAAATTTTTTAAGCTTAGTCAAAGTCAAACTTTTATTACTTTGACCATTAATAATGTATAATTAATAATATTTTATTATATATAAAAATATATTTTTTGAATTCATTAAGAAATAAGCTTTTATAAAAATTATATTTTTATATTAAAATTATGTATTTTTCTAAATATTATAAGTAAAAATATAGAAAAGCTTATATGTAGTACTGTACTATGCATTAAGATTGGTAAATATATTATCAGTATCGTTCATGAGTGTACTTCATTTGTTTGGGTGGACTTCTCTAGTTTTTGCACTTGGCCTCAAGCTGGAATCGTGTTTAGAAGGCACCTTTCCGTTGGTTTTCAGCAGAAAAGGCATATTGACACCTTCTGTGTCACTCCTGAACAAAATGGTGAATCGTGCTAGTCAGCTGTCCGTTGGGACTGGGAAGCCGGTGGTTTGTGGTATTCTTCCTTGAGTTTTTGAGTTGCTTCCAGTTCTCCCGATGGGGACTGGCCTTCTTCCAGGAATAAATATTGAAGATGTCATCCATGACAGTTCTCTATTTTATTTCACATGATGTTAACTTCATATTATATATGCGATCTCTGGTCCATTAAACTTTGATTATTTGTCTTATTAAAAAAATTATTCGAATGTGTAAAATTATTAGTCGTGATTCAAATTTCATTAATGATAAATCAAATAATAGCAAAATTTTACATATTTGAATAATTTTTTTAATAAAACAAATATGTTAAAAATCAACGATGTCAATATTTTTAGTACATCATACTTATATCCTATGCTTGTGTTAGCAGCTAACCAAAACATATGGAATCTGAAAAACTAGCTGCGTAACTATTGCGTCGTCGATAAATATGATACCTTGATCTATCCCCCTGCTGCGGCTTTCTACTAGTTCCTTTCTGTGATCCAAACCGGTACGGGAGTGCTGTTTCTTGGTTTTGGATTAGCCAGTGGCTTGGAGATAGATCCTTCCTTTTCATTTTGAGAGAGAGGAGATGCTTTTGTTTGGAGAGATTCTGGAGCAGAGGTTGCAGCGTTGCGGCTTCACAAACGTTGGCAACAACTGCCATGCTGCCACGTGGCTGCTCTAGAACTCGGATAGCAGGCCATTTGTCAGAGAGTGTATACCATGAATCGATTCGTCCAAAGGGGCCTGCTTATCAGATGGGCCTACTAATCAGTCCGGATTCGGTTGATTTGTGACCCTTCTCCTTCTGGCGTTCGCTCTGCCCGTTTGGCCAATGGAGGATAGCTACTTTGTTCTGAATGCATGAACCGCAAAAGTCAAAACAACAACGGATTTCTAGTAAATAAAAAACCGGCCAGTTTTTTTTTTCAGTTGTATGTGAACAAGAGTATTGGTCAAATTTACCGGGCAGTGCTTTTGACTGTGTTAGAATTTTCAGATAATGATTGAGTGTTAGATAGGTTGTTTTCCCTTGACAGTAGTAGCATCTTGCGTGTAAGCATCCTTAAGCTGGCACGTCTCCTCCACCCCCCAATAATGGCTACCATCTGTAGCAAGCGGTGATCGTAACGCTTCGCCCTGTTCCAAGAAGAGAAAACGATGAATCAGCATCAGCAACCGACGAAGATGGCGCGGCAGCGGAGGTGGGGCGTGCCAAGAAACCACAAAGCTTTCTTCTGAAAGCGCGTCAACGTCACCACCGAATTTCAGGCGAGCACCAGCGGCAGCAGGGGAAGCTTTGAGTGGCGTCCACCGAAAACGCCGCCCCGAAGCGTCCTTGCTTCCGCGACCCGGCAACCGCACCGATAACCCCCGATCGCACTCAAGCTCGCTTTCTCTATCTCTATCTCGTGCACCGGCCATCAACCTCAAAGCGAAAAATTGTTCAGGGATGGTACGGTGAGAGGCCTGTCCGCGACAGGTGCCGGATTTCTCTCATGGACAGATGACATGGACGACGACGCCAAGCTTAGTGCGAGGACGGCGTCGGCATGGTATTGCGTCCAAGAAACGAGCAAACAGATTTGTCGAGATTATATACCTCAGATACTAGACGACTCGTATTCGTACACGTGAGTCAAAACTCTAAAGAGTTTAAGGGTCGAACAACGGTGCACGAAGGCATAGTCCGACTCCGAAGTGACGGTCTACGAAAGACGTCTTAGCGCGAGCCGCGCTAAGATGCACAGTGACGTCGACTTCTGACAGCCGACTCCGAAGACCGACCTCTAGGGTAGATACGACGTTGTGTCATAGTTACTCCAGTGGTTAATCATCAACCGCCCTGACGGGATGGGACGGGTTTCACCACGACGACACTCCAGCTAAAGCCGCAGAGTCAGATGGGCCACGGGAGTCAACGGATAAGATCCGACGGCATTGTAGTTGATACTACAGTGCCGGACAGGCACTACAGTACCCGTCGCTACGTGCGACGCAACGGATCACGTCCGCGCATGAGCGTAACGAATGATGACAACGCCAGTAGAGGACCCACCGCGAGGCAGCAAAACTACGTAGGGCCCACTATTTTGTAACTCTGGACCGTCCTATATAAAAGAGGGCCCGGAGAGCGATAGAACGAGAAAAAGAACAACGAAAACGGAAAAATCCAAAGCCTTTGCAGGTATCCGTTCACGCGCAAACAACCCCACGAATACGTGCGTCGAGCACTCACGATTTAGGCACCGGATCTTCTCCCGAAGAGAGAATCTGACTCTTGTATTATCTCATAGAGATAAACCACCTCCTAGACGTAGGGTATTATACCGTTCGAGATGGCTCGAATCAGGTAAAAATACTTTTAAGTTTTCCGTAGACTAAGCCATATCGAATACGAAGACACACCACCTCCACGATCGTATTTCGTAGTGTGCCGATGGTTAGAACGCTGACAAGATTCTCCGGTCCAGTTAGTACGCTTGAAGCCCTAAGCAAGTAAGCAACGGACTTCCTGAACAAACTCTTGCTATCTGTAATTAAAATAAGAAACATGGCGATATCTGACGAGATATACATGAGTGGCAGTTCTAACGATCCACTCCAGCTCTGTACGTGGACGCCACACCGTGCGCGCAGAAGCGCATTGCCGACGGGGCCGGACAGCTTGAAGACCTTGTCTCCAGCTCGCCGGTTGTTGCTTGGACGCAATGCCGAGCGGGGGGAGTTCTTGCTCATCAATTTCGGCAGATAGTGGTCTAGCTTTTTCACGGATTTCTTAATTGGCATTATATACCTTTTTTTTGTTGTAAAGATTAGAGAGCTTTACGTATCGGTGAAAACATAGTGCGTCATGTTACTATGAGGCATAGTCTTTCCTCGTGGCATTCTGTTGCTAGTTCAAGATCTAACAGTCTGATTCTGAATTTTTCTGATGATAGATCGTTGTCCATTCACACGCGCAACTCCAACATTGTGCTCAACTGGTGCATAAAGTTGTATTCCAATGCACTCCGTACTCTTTATTTCAACAACGCGCAATTGACACAGAGAATGAGGTTTCCTGCTCACTCCAAACGGCTGAAAATCCTGATATGTCAGCATCTCGAAGCTGTAGGCAACAGAAAACATGCTATACATCGCATATATATCCAGGGCGTAAGCGCTTCACGTTTTGCTGCATGCCCATTCTGCGATCTGCATCCATTTCTGGTTTCCAGCATTGGATAATTAAGCTCTATACTTCCATCCAAGTGTATCTCGTCATCTATCAGGCTGTCACTACATTTACACGCACTTCGTGCCGGCCACGGGAGGCATTTCGGTTTCGTCGCGTTCCAGATCCCTTCCCGTTCAAGGTGGTGAAGAAATCAAGGCTCAGCCCAAAGGTTCTTATAAATAATCGCAGCCGCTTGTGTTGATTACTGTACTAGCTTGGTGAGGTTTGCTGTGTGCTGTGGAAGAGCTCTGTTGTTGTATCGATCCTTGGTAACTAAAGAGATGGCTGGCGAGATAAGCGAGGATGTGCTGACGGAGATCCTGGCGAGGCTTCCGTGCAAGTCCCTGGCGCGGTTCCGGTGCGTGTCCACGTCCTGGGACCGCATCATCTCCAGCGACCACCTCCGCCGGCGGCTGCCGCTCATCACGTCGGGCGTGCTCTTCCACGACGGCCTTCGTGGTGGTGGCGGCGACGGCGGCAGGAAGCAGCAGCAAACGTACACCTACGCGTGCGCGCCCGACGGCGGCGGCGGCGTGGCGGAGGCCGTGGACATGGGCTTCTTCCCGTGCCACGGCATGTCGACCATCATCGACGGATGCAACGGCCTGCTGCTCTACTACGCGTCGACGTACCCGATGGCGACGTTCCACGTCGTGAACCCGACCACGAGGCGGTGGGCGGCACTGCCGGCGCCGCGCGGGAAGACGCTGCTCTCCGTGCTGGCGTTCGACCCCTGCGACTCCCCGCACTACAAGGTGGTCTGCTTCACCGGGTGGCTGCCCCGCGGCGCGTCCATCGAGGTGTTCGACTCCGAGGCCGGCGCGTGGCGGGATCACGAGGTCGACTTCGGGATCGACACCGACGCCATGTCGGCCACCATGCACTACTTCGGCGGCGCGCTCCACGTGCTGGCCTACTCGGGCCACGTCGTCCGCGTCGACCTCGACACCATGTCGTGCGCGATCACCGCGCTCCCGGCGCCAGTGAGCTGCCGGGCGCGCGCGGGGCACTGCCGCGGCCGGCTGCGGTTCGCGTCCAGCGATGGATCGCGACTCAAGGTCTGGGAGCTCAAGAACGCTGGCGGAGGGGAATGGGCGCTGAAGCACGAGCTCGGGGTCAAGGACCTCGTTGCCGACGACGCGAGCGAGGCAGTCACCTTCTTGTTCATGGCGTTCCACCCGGGGCGGGACATTGTGTACCTGTGGGCGCCGTGGAAGCTGGTGGCGCTCGACATGGAAACGAGGCGTGTCGAGGAGTGGATGTTCGGCTCAGAGAAAGAAGGCGCGCATCTGATACAGATTTGGCTGTTCCCATTCACGCGCCACCTCGCCAACTGCCTTTCCTGATCTGCGTGGCCGGTGCGCTGAATACAGCCCAGGGCCCGGTTGCCCCGACACAACAATGTGGTTGGGTCATGGTTGCTAATACTGAAAATACTAGGTAGATTTCAACTGTAATCGATTGTGTAAGATACAATTTTTTTAATTTGTTGAATATATTTGGTCCATGTTAATAACACTTACTAAGTACTCCGTAAATAATAGAGTGAAATAACACTAAACATATCAAGTAAAACTATAATGTTAAAAAAATCTGATAATTTTGAGGCGTGGTCGGCCCCGCCGCGTGATGTTCCTCGAGCCAATCCCACACCACACTTGGGCCTCAAGATATTAGGCCGGCACCGCTCCAAGTGGGCTAAAGCGGACTCGGCCTGGCCTTGTTGCTTCTATGACCTCACGGCGGGCCATCTGTGAAAGTTCGAACATCTTATTTAGGTCGAGTTTGTGACAGTGTTAACGAGCACACATAAAAAACGCCCATTATTTTGTCGAATTTGCTACAGAAGAACG
Organism: Zoysia matrella; assembly: GCA_001602295.1. Lineage (NCBI taxonomy): Eukaryota > Viridiplantae > Streptophyta > Magnoliopsida > Poales > Poaceae > Zoysia > Zoysia matrella. The sequence continues at coordinate 31,539 of BCLG01001958.1, forward strand.
CAGAACCAAGAAACAAGTGAACCATCAGCAGGAAAGGAAACACAGTGCCAGATGCCGGATCAACACCAGGCGCATCTCCCATCCAGTTGTCCCATGGCATTTGTGCCGCTGCTGCCGCACCCACTTGCAGCGCGTACCAATATGCCGCCCTACCGAATGCCAATTGGCAGCGAACCACCACTGCCCAACAGGTTCGTTTTGGTTGTGCCTTCTCATCAAGAAACACCAGGGCCCCGACATCTGTTGGGGAGCCTGCGCTGCACCAACCATTCCAGCTCTTTCCCTGCGTTTGTTTTGGGATCCAACAGCTAGATCATTGCATTCAATTTCCGCATTTCACTCGAGTACCAGCGGATCATGGATGTGGTCCAGTTCAAGGATAATTTTCTCCAGAAGCTGGCCCAAGCACTGGACCATCAGAAGCAGTGGAATCACTGGTATTCCTGACCAACCCCTCTCTGGCTCTCTCTCTGAATAATCAATCAGCCACATGTATGTCGTTAGCACAAAAGCAGGGGAAAGCACAAAACAGAGCTGCAATTTACTGCAGTTCAAGGAAGGGATTAGGCAAAGGTGTCATTGACCCAAAGGCAAACACTGCATACCAAGCGATGAAGCCACCACCGGGTCGCCCTGCAAAGCTCATTTTACCAGCTCCTTGCAAAGGACAAAAGGGCTGGGGGCAGGCAGGGTTAGTTAGCAGGTGGAACCGTGGAAGTGGCATTTGGTATGGTAGTACAAGGCTTTTCAAGCCACACTTTCCGACCGCTAATGGAGTGAATGAAGTGTAAGTGATCAATCAAACGGCTGGTAAGGACAAAAGAAGGCGGCGAGATCTCATCAGAATAAGCACATCCAGCTCACGCAGGCAACGAGCACATGTGGGGGTATCGTATCCTCTTCGCAGAAGGCTCGCCTCGCGTTTCATTCATTCTTACAAAACCTCTGTATGTACAAGGCACGTCTCTCTTTATGTACTCACTCGCTTTGAGTATTGACACACGGCCAAGAAACCCTGACTGGACCTGGCATCGTGGCAAGCTCTGCTCAGCAGCATCCTTTCAGGATATCGGTGAGCCCGGCGCGCTGCTCGTCGGTCAGCTCCTTGGGGAACACGACCTCGAACTTCAGCTTGAGGTCGCCCCGCGCGCCTTTCTGCCCGGCGACCGGCATCCCTTCGCCTCGGATGACCTTCTCGTACCGCGGGCGGATGATCTCGTCGTGGAACGAGATGCTCACCTTCTTGCCGCTGAGGAGCCTGAACGAGAACGACCACCCGGTGAGCGCGCTCACCAGCGGCACCTCCGCTTTCAGCACCAGGTCGTCGCCCACTCGCTTGAACGCCGGGTGCTTCTTCTCCGACACGGTGAAGATCGCGTCGCCCGGTAGGCAGCCAGGTCGCTCGTCACCCATGCCTTCGAATACGACCTGTTTACCCTTCTTCCAACCTGGTTTCACCAGGACCATCTGACTCACCTCCTTCTTAACAATCAACCTGCACAGAACGCGAGCCAACTCAGTGTGGTCAGTCCAAGAGTGAGTGAGTGAGAGGGAGTTCAGGAGTCATTGTCTCTGAAACCAACTACTAGACCGCAACCCTCACATGTAAAAACATAGAATTATGAATTCTGCCGATCGCTCGAAACTAGGACCACATCTCTGCCAGATATAATTAAAAGCTTCCAACGAACACGCATACACATATGTGGCAAACAAAGCATCTTGACGCCTCTGAATTATATCCACCGATATGGAAGGATCCTAGCCAGCGCTTATCCCCGTTCGAATTAAAACATTGCAATCGTTCATTCATGGCTTGTGTTAGGTAGGATGAACTTGCACGAATAGGATAGATGCCGGTAAGGGGAAAAGCTTTGAGCTCGTGTAAAGGGTTCCGTGGTGGCTATGTTCCAAAGTAAGCTAAATATTCCACTGACGAACCACAAATGCAGGCAGAGGCAGGCCTGTAAAGTGGTCACTCACCTCCCCCACCGTAAAACACAGAAGAAGGAAGTGCTCCCGCCATGGCCTTGAAATACAGCGGAAAGCGATTGTGTTGGTTTACTGTTCGTCGAGCATTTCCAAACAGCGCAGCGAATTGGCATGAAAGAAAGTGGAATGTGTGTCCCCATCAGAACGAAGTCTGATGTCGTGCCTACCCTGGCCTCAAGTTTCCAACCATAGATTAACTCATAATTTTGGTTACTAGCTCTTTGATTATTCCTTTGGTTTTATAAAGAACAGCTGAAGACAACTGACTGCTCGCCAGATTTCAAGTAAGGTGTCTTCAATCAGTATTGCTCGCGGATGATGAGGTGTAACCGTGTCAGAAAGGCAATGAGGGGAGAGAACGAAGTACCCGTTCTTGGTGACGACGTCGCGGCTGAACTTGACCTCCTTCTTGCATCCGCGGCAGAGCTCCTCGAGGGTGCACTCGAGCTTGCGCTCCAGCGGTGGCGCCTTGCGCATGATGGAGCTGGAGAATTCGGCGAAGGCGCGCCGTCCTCCGGAGTTGCCGGAGCTGTATACCTTCTTGAACTCCCTCGCCGGCGTGCCGGGCGCGCTCCTCGCGTAAAAGTCGTCGCTCCGCGTCCTCTCCATGCGCGGCGCGTCTCGGACGAAAGGCGGCGGCCTCTCGCCCGCCCGGCCGTCGTTGCACACCCCGAACACCGCCCTGTTCTCCTGCTGATGGTCCAGGAGCGCCTGCGGCAGCAGAAACCGGGAACGACGTCACGAAACATTCTGTGCAATTCGCAATCAACAAGTCCTCCCCGCGTGGTGAAAGACTGCTCACCTCGTATGCCTCGGTGATGGCCTTGAACCGCGCCTCGGCCTCGGACTTGGTCGACGGCGGGTGCTTGTCGGGGTGCCATTTCTTGACGAGGCTCTTGTAGGCGGCGCGGATTTCGGACGGCGAGGTGTCCTTGGGAAGATTGAGGATCTTGTGGTACAGCTCGGGAGGGTTCGCCATCGGCGGGCTCGGGCGGGAGATGGTCGCGGAGGAAAGCAAGCAGAGAAAGAGGCGGGTACGGGAGCTAAACGAGGAATGCGTGGGTGGACGGTGAGAAGTGGCAAAAGCGAGGGAGAGGGCGAGAGCAGAAATAGAGGGAGTAGCTTTATGAACTGGTTTCTTACTATTTTTTTAAAAAGAGATAAAATTGAGCAAGTGAGTGCAGGCTGTAGCAGTTGATGTGTGTCAGTGTGTGTCGGAGAGAGGGTGAGTGGTTAGCCTAGCTTTGAGCAAGAATTGTCGTAGCGGACCATTTTAGAGACATGGAGTGAATTGTTGGTGATGGACATCGACAACGACAGAAAGGGGCAAGGAAGAAGAGGAGTCCAAGCGATGTGATCGTATGAGATTTTGTAGCTTTGCTTTTGTACTTGTGCCGCCCTACAGTGTTAACTCTTGGAATGAAGATTTAAGAAAGAAAAAAACATTTTGTAAAATTCGTAAGTGTAGTTAGTATCTTCAACAGAATCACACAGCATTCTCACACGCAAAGAGCGTTTTTGCATGCATGATTATCATTTCTATTTTGTGTTGTAGAGCTAGTCAGCATCAACAAAAAACACCGGATGAAGTACAAGTAGCCGTACTTTGTAACAACTTGTAACTGCGTACTGCGGTCCACATTGTGAAGTTGGCGACGGAAGACTGTACGAGGACTCACTCACTCGGAGCCTGTTTGAATCCTTTGGGATTTTGAGAATTCGAATAAAAAAAATTCATAGGTATTTAAATAGGCGAGATTCTAAAAAATTATAAAATTTTATATAATTTTATAGATTTAAATATTATTTAAAATTTTATATCACAATGCATACCAGTATATTTGATAAAATATCGTAATCTAAATAGTTGGAACTTTGAATTTACAGAATTTGAATTTTAAAATTTAAAAAATCTGATAAAACCTCTTGATTCAAACAGCTGAGATTTTGAATTCTTAAAATCTGAATTCTAAATCAAAAATCTAGAATTGGGATTATTGGATTCAAATGTTCCCTCACGCACACAGAATTCGTGCCCATTCGCCGATCCATGGACAAGAGCCGATCGCGTTTGTGCTCTTCCGATTCGACCTGCCGCCGCTGCTGCTGCAGGTGAGCGCATGAATGATTGACGGGCGAATGAATAGTACGGCACGGTTAGCCATTATTGTCCGTACCGGCAGCGCCACCGGCGGCCGCTCGTGCCGTGTCCACGGCTGCCGCCGCTCGATCCAGATCACCAATCATCGGCGTTGTTTTTTTTCCTCCTTTCAACCCCTGGTCGATCGCGTCGCGTTGGTCCACAGGAACGCACAGCCAATATTCTACTAGCGCCCATTGGAGTGGATCAAACGCAGCCGCATCGCATCGAGATGCATTTACAACTTCCAGTGGGCGTACGGTCCGTATGCATAGATCGACCCCGTAATAGACTAGTCAATGACCAAGCGCTCCTTGGATTCTTCCGAGCGGCAGCACGAGCACGGCCCCGTGCATGTGCGGAGCGTGGTGATGAGATAGCCCGACGAGAGGCGATTGATTCTAGATCGTGGAAATGGAACGGACCGACCGACGCGGCGGCGAAGTGCTTGCTGATTCTTCGTCGCCACCTGTGTGACCCCGTCTCCGGGCGACGGTGGAGTCGCTCGCACCTGGTGTACCGACAGAGGCCAACGATGCAAGTGTACAGCAGCGGCCAGCGAGCAGTCTGATTCCGATCCAGTCGTCATGGTAGTGAATGGCGTTGATGGCGGCTGGGACGAAGTGGGGCTCGATCGAGGGCTGGCATCAACGAAGTATCCGTGCGATGCGACTCCATGGACCATGGACGGATTAAACAAAGCCGCGGCTTCCAGGTAAAAATGCCGTAGACAAATGAAGCCGCGACTGCGACCGGGTAAAAACTAAAAATACATCTCCCGACGAGTTGAAACGACTACCGCGCGCGGGGATACATGCGTCTCGGCGTTCCACGACCACGTTGCCTTAAAAAACCCAATACCAGTAGGAGTATCACGCAAGTAGCAGCGATGATTTCACGTCCCCAGAGCCGGATTTGGTATCCACGCACACGATCCGCGGCGGCGTGGCTGCGCGAGTGTAAACCCGGCTGGAACTGAAGTTTCGGTTGGGCAACCGACAACCCGCGCGCGGATCGTGGTTGGCCGCGGCCGATCGCCCGTCCAGGGAAAACGGAGATCCTCCTGAGTCCTTATCTCACTGCCGCGGGGAGGGGAGCTCGTCGCGTGACTTGCGTCTACTTGCCGCAGGGGCGCGCCCTCGCTTTGCTTTGCCGGGGGCCCGGGCCCCGGAGGACGTGAATTCGGTGTGGTTGGGGTTGTCTGGTGAGACGGCCGAACGGTGCCGCGGCCCGCGCGTTTTGGGTGGAGGACGCGGACGAGCCGAAGGGGGCGTGCGGTTTGGTGTGGCGCGGGGCGTGCCGCCGTGCATGTCGACGTCGCCGACCGGGGACCTGATCGCTTCCGCTGTGCGCAGCGGTCGTGGTCTGTCGGCCAGGCCTGCTGCGTTCGCCTCGGTTCTTCGGGATTTGGTCAATCTCACGGTCTAGGATTGGTGCTCGACCAACGATAGGGACCAAACGGTACAAGCAACCGTACAGTTGGCACTGTTGAGCTCTAACGCACTATCGTACGCAGATATTTGCTCTAGCAATGGCTTGCTCGAAGGATGTTTTTTTTTTCTCCTTCTCTCAGTGCAAATGGCAGAGCTCTCCTTTATATTTTCTCTATGGAAAAGCAACAAAGGACTGCCGCTGCTGCTGATTGCCGATCCACGACATACTCTTCCGTGCAAATGTAAATGCATCGGTCTTACTGTTCATGAAATTAGATAAGTTTTCAGACGCATGAAATTAGACAAGTTTTCAGACGCACGATCAGAGATGACGACTCAGATTTGATGATGAAGCGCGAGGTGAACAGTGAAATTTCAATGAACAGTAACATATTGGCACTGTAGCAGTGCAAAATTGATGCTGTTGCATCTCAGGCTACAATGAACCTCTGCAGCTACTGCAGACAATTTTGATCCGCATTGCGGCTAGGGGGTCACTTTTGGCCGACAACGCTGCCAAATTGGAGCCGTATTTATGCCTAAAAATTCAATGTTCGTTCGTTCTTGATCGCAACCCGTGGACACGATCGCTCACACGTCACTGCCACATGTCCTGGACGAGCAAATGGTCGCACCAAATTAGTAGTAGTAGCGGTTGGAGTAGTAGCAAGGAACAACTAACCGGGCAGAGTGGTCGAGGGAAACACGAACCGGGAATCGGTTAGATATGTTCTCCGTCCAGAAAAGGCCGGTCTACACATGATTCCCCCACTCCAACGAAGATCAGTTACACAAGAAAGGCGGTGAAACTGCGTGGACGCCAGTGGAAAGGAAGATCCGAATCGTTGGGCAATGTCAGCACTGAGTGGACAATCATGCCGTATCCGAGACGGTTTTGATTGGATCGGCATTGTATTTCTTTCGAGAAAAAAAAATTTGCTTGCAGTAAAGTTGAAGCAATCACGCAAGAATAATGGATTCCAATGATCAACAACAACTGGAAACAAGAAAATCCAATGATTTGGTTTCGACCGGCCAATGCCTTGAATTTCTTCTTTTGCGCAGTTACGTTCATCCTTGATCGATCGGGCAGTTGCTCATTTTATTAATGAATTGGTGGCGCTCCCATCCATGACGCCCGGGTTATTTGTTTCATTTTTTTACTACCACTAATAGTATACGAAAATGATTTTTCCAGGTTTTCGTTTATTCTGGCAAAATATTAGTGTGAGTGTGGATTCGTCTGAGATTCCGAGCCTGATATAGATCAAGCGAACAAGGATCGTTTTCTTTTTCCTCTCAGGCATAGTATATTGGAAAACCGTTGCATACTTACCTGTCCAATCAGAAATGACATTAAATTTATAAAACGTCCAGCAAACCACAACATTTTAGTTTATCAGATGCGGTAGATGAACGAATAGCAAAGACAATGATCTGGGTGGAGCCACGGCGAAGGACCTCCAATTAGTTATTTTTGCTTAGAGATTTTAAATTGACGACATGATCATTGAAAACCCCAATTTGCAAATCATTGACATATGGCTATTGCTTCCATGTTCTTGCATTTTATCCTTCGGTTCAAAAAAGTTTCTTGGTGCCTATTTGCCAAGTTGGTGCGTGGTGTTTCCATTCCCATATCGCGCCTTTTGCCTGGCCTTGATTGAAGATTAAGTTATCCAATTTCAGGCACTTGTATATTTGATTTCTCGTCCTTCTCTTTCCTGTTGGAAACTGTATGAGCAAAGGATACTTTTTCTCGAACCTCTAGCAGAGGGTGCTTAGACTAAGGTCAGTAGACAATGATATGGCATGTTGGAAGATAAGAGGGTGGCATGATTAGATTCCCTGTTACGTCATTACCGCAGCAAACGAATAGGATTAGAACAATATGATGACAGCTTAGGCATGACTGGTGTCCAGATCACAGCTGACCCGTCAGCGCCATGGTAATTAGGTGAACTAGCATAATCATTTCGTTCCTTCATTTTCTTGTTTTAGTTCTCCTTCATGTCGTTGTTGCCACCGGTGAATGAAACGACCTGATGTAACCTCAGTATACGACACTATCATAGCATAGAGTTGTATCACTGAAGTGTCGGCAGATGGGGAAAGATGCCTATCAGCCGTTCTGCATAGATCCTCCAAGAAACCATACAAAGTTTAGAAGTCTCTGATGTTGGTCTGAATAGCATCTAGACAGTTGATTGACGCTACATTCAATTTAATAAACGGATATCGGCACACTTTGCAAAGATGCATCGTTAAAGGTATCTTGTTGCAGCGGGCAGCCTTATCTCTTCAGTCATCAGTCTTCTTTTGAGAGGCTTGTGTTAGTGGATAGCAGGGAGCGATCATGTTCTGGGCCCTGATTATGTGTGCTAAATAATCCGTCATTGACTAGTGTTTAGTATTTATACTCTAGACGTTTGGTTAATATCGTCTGTCAAACGGCTTGGCCTGCCAATCTTATAGTTTAATACTTCTTTATGGGTGTAGTTAAGAATGGATGGCAGGTCAACACCCTGGCTAATCTAGCTTAGCAGCAGCAGCTACCATACTTATCAAGACTTGTTTAACAAAAAGAGAGAATATCTCGAATCAATCCATACGCTTCAGCGACAAAATTTGGTATGCAATTAAGTTATCTTAAAAAAATATATACTTGTGACTTTGTGAGCCGTTTCCCATTTTCTCCGAAGTGTTAAAAGGATGATGTTTTAAGGACAGATCAAACAACATGCATATTTTTACAGGCAAAACATCATCAAGAGGACGCCCATATAGGAACCGCGTAACTTGTCAGCATATCACTCCTCCATTAAAAAAATTCGCTCATGATGAAATATTAAACCATGCATGCTAGATGCCAGATTGGTGAAATGATTCCGTTAGCTGAGACGTCGCCTCCGGCCTACGTGTAAACGTAACCGTCAAAGGTGTCAACGATACCCTAAGACAACACCGGTCCAAAGTTCAAACAAATCAGGGGAACGTTGATCAAGGGGAAAGAACTGTAACTGACGACCTAACAGTGCATTCGCACTTAAGTATACTACATAAAAACCGCGAGTATTCGAGAGGACAATACAGTTAATCTGTATTGCGTTGTGGCCTGGCGGGAGGTCATTAGCACTCCCAACCCAACAGTAAGGAAAAGACGACCCATCTTTTTTACTTCGATTGTATGCACAGCCTTGTGTCATTGGCTCCACAGAAAGTTTATGATTTGCCAGAACCTGAATGCGGAACCGTGGGAGTTTTTCATGGGTTTTGATAAAACAGTTCATATACAGATCCTGATATGCGATGCCTCGCTCAGGAATCGGTGTCACAGCCCCTAAATCTAGGTTAAACTTCAGATCCAGATTGAAATAACTACAAATTTGAGATTTTGATTGACAAACACATTTGCAGACTCGGAACCTGGAATGCATAGCAGGGATATAATAACTCACTAAAAGCAGTCCGCATCGATAGCAAGCGTTTTGGTGATTCCAGGGCACAAATCCTTCCCGAATCCCTCATCTGACAGGGAGACGGTACACCTGTTCATGTTCAGGCAGGCCTGCAAGGAAAGAACTGTTCAGTAAAGGGTTGAAGCTTTATATAGTCAATAGTAATGTATAGATCTCTGTGTACCCTAATTATAAACAATTTTCAGACAGCTCACATGAAACTCATGGTTATTTTGGAACGTAAAGCTAAACCTTTTAGATGTTCTACCAGGATTCTGGTGTCCCTAAAAGGAAAAACTCAATGGGATGGCATGTACATTGTAAAAGTAAATTTAATCCAGTTGCACTAACACTGCAAAGTCAGAACTCATAACTGACAGGGATCGAATTCCAAGAGCAAACTCATGTGCGTTGATCCAAATCCACATGCATCATCACATCTCAAAAAACCAACTAAAGGTCCACTGCCATCAGATTCTGGGATCGTATTCAAGTGGACACCGTACCAAAATGCAAGAACTACATAGCAAAGTTTACCTTACCTTCTCAACAACAGACAAAGAGTTCGGGTGGTGGCAACTTCCTTGTTGATATGAGCCACAAGTTCCACTGGGGTTTCCAAAGCTTGCAAACTTTACTGACGATATATTTTTACCCTCAGGGCAAGACAATTGTACTTTGGCTGCTGCTGAGCCATCATTTGTTGTACTTTTATTCCAGGACTCCAAGTCTATGGTAGGATAGTGCTCTGACACAATGGAGCATACACTTGTCACAACTCTTCTTGCAAAAGTGATCTTTGTAGGATCCCCACCCTTCTCCTCAAAAATCACAAGGGTGTTTCCAGAGGGATGAAACCATGACCGCGGGACATGGTACCTAGACCAAATAAGGCAGAATGTGAAATACCCACTTCGATCTTTTCTTGATACATTGATGATCTCAAATTACAAGGGAACATATAAATAAATAAAAACGGTCGTGAACTGTGATAAATTTCACTACATTACCATTTTTGTGTTGGCTGGCCGCAACCTGTCCTGCATTTGTCTGGAGAAAATTGTCCTCTATAGTTGCAACTGGAAGTGCACCTGTCATCTGCAGAACTAGTCCTGGGCCAATATCTCCCAATGGCATTTCCATTCAACCAAGCCAAACCTTTGCCCATAGACTGCATGTCTATCCCAACTGGATCATCTCCTTGTGGAACATCAACACTTATCTAAAATATTTTTTTTTATTAGACAAGTGACAAGATGAAGAAAAGGCGTATATGAAGAGTAAGGATCATATAAGGTTACCTTGTACCACGTCAAAGGTTGTTGTTTTGGTGGTTCCGATTGTGGTCTCCACCGTTGATTACTTCCCTGATCAGGCTTGAATAAACTATAATATTCCCCTTCCAGCCCAATCTATTCAAGAAGTATAAACATTTTATTAACGCATATCAACAGGTAAAGAAAAACAAATCTGGCACTCTGTAAATTAAGAGGATTGAATCATATTGTAGTCATAATGACAGTTTCCTATTGAATTATCAGATAAAAATGTGGCTGAACAATTCAAAGAATCTTGACGCTAGTACCTTGTAAGCCCAGTTACTTGAAGACAAGTTTATGGTTCCATTTTTCAAACCAGAGATATTCACATTTGTAAGGCCTGCTCCCACCCACTCATAAAAGGGACCTGCATTCTTCAAGAGTGCATAAAGTCCTCAATCATCTGGTAACTCAATCAGCAAATGTAAGGATAGAAAACTTGGCTCAGCATGTGGTTTTTTACTTATATAAACAGCATGTTTGTTTTATGAACAAAAATGTCTAACAATAGCTTCCATTTACATGCACATCCCACATGAAATAGCATTAGGCATGCGACAAATTCCACATGGATAATTCAAATATAGTCATTGCTATCAGCAAGTGCTTACTTGTAAACCAACAGTCATGCTCAGTAGGGCAAGCTCATTTTTCCCAATCCTCAACTTGATAGGGAGTTTCAGATAGAAACTCGATTTTGAGCCATTACCATAGGCACTACCTGGAACAAAGATACATCCACAATCAGTATGCGTAATGATGAACTACCGCACAAATTAAGAGAATAACGGTTACATTATAGTATCCAAGAGTAAGAGGAACTGCAGAAGATGTATGAACCTGCAGCCCCTAAGGAAAGGCAAGAAATCCACATCGAAATTCAGAATAACTGTAAAATGGACACTTAAAATATTCAAGTGGCATGGATAGGAACTGAGGAAATAACCCTACAAAAAATATATTCAGAAGCGGAGATTTTTCAGTATGAAGTAAGAGTTAAGAAACATCTGATCATATCTTCTTTACTTGTCCACTTTCTCAATATGCATGGTGCATTTTACGGGACCTGTTCTATTGGGACAGATGTCCCCAGTTCTATCTTGGATTTTTGGTCAACAGGCTTCTTGCGTCGCTTTCATTCATCACAATCAGTAGCTTTGGTTTTCTTTGGCAGGGATTGCTTGGGCTATGTGGAGAATTCAAAACAAGGTGACTTTTGAGAAAAAGTTCCCTTCCCCCACTGATGGTTTATTTCTTGGGCTATCGTTTCTATAGAAATGGCAATGGTTGCCGAAGGAGAAGGACGGCGGGCTTTTGGCGCAGCTCATACAGGAAGTCTCGGTGGCTCTGAAACCTTCCTAAGACGTCGTTTACCTCTGATGTCGTTGCGATATGAAGTACCTTTGAGCAGGTTTCTGAAAACTCTTGATGATGTAATAAGTTTGGTAGTGTGGCTTGTGCGCCTGGACGTTTGATACTGTCTTCTAGCTAGATGTGCGTTAGTAGTGAAGTGTTTGGTTTTGGCAGTCCAGTCAGGGGCTTGTTTTTGCCCGGTTGATGGCTGTCGTAGTTGTTGTGTGTGCTTGGTAAACTGGTTTCCCCAGTCTTGTAACCTGTGACTTGGCTTTCTATAAAAGCCGGAGGCATGTGTCTCCTTTTTCCAAAAAGAAAAGGAAAAAAAAAGATAAGAGTTAAGAACAAACCTATAAGCTCATCGTTCAGGAAAGCATGTACACCATGGCCTTTAGAGTCAATATTAAGAACAGCATGGCTCTCCTTTGAGGAGTACCTTCCATCCACACTAAAACTGCAGATACCATCAGCCGAATTTAGATCATGTGTATAACTGGAAAGTGGAAGGACGGTACAGAGCAAAATTAACTTATAGGATGAATGGATACTAAGGTAACTCCCTTCTGTTGAAACACCCATATTCAATCACTATAGAACTCATATGAAAAAGAATGATGTAGACCAACCTTGTTGTGTACCATAGGTAATCAGTTGAGTCCTTTGTTGTATTAATATGGTCCACAAAGCCATTTCGGGTAAAGTCACTAGTGCCCCAAATCCCAGTTTTTTCTCTGAAAATGCTCCATCGATCAGGTTTTGACGCTTGAAGCCTTTCTCCAACCATATCCACCATTACCGTTTGAGATTGCACCTAAGGATCAGAGTAGCAAATGATAAGAATGGAGCAGTCTAATACTGGCTACATGCCAACATATTTTTACTCCATTTTAATTATGCTGCTAGTCCTTATTTGAAAAGGCCGAATCTGTTCCAATTCGACAGTACAACTAAAAGAGCAGATACCTTTGCACTGTTGAACACCACATTCCTGCAGTCTGGTAGGATACTAACTGACCAGGCAGGAAGATCATATTGCCTGTTACGGAAAGTGACGACTTTGTCGTTGTCTGAATCAACATTAGCCAGAAATGAAACACATCCTCCAGATTGATCAGTGTAAACATCAGCCTGTAGACAAAAGTTCAGCAATTTAGTATTGATTCTGATGGCTAGTAGGATATAAAAATGTGAATCAAGAAAAATAAATATATGCACTAATACATGGGCTGTTTACCGTATGCTGAATGTGAACAGATAGGTTCATAGTGATCTATTCAAGAAACATTCATTGGGTAACATTTGATGAAATTCATAACAAAAACAAGCCTACGAAGAAGTTAGAAAAGCAGGATAGGTAACTGAGGTAAGAATGTTGGATTTGACTGAATTAAATTGTTAAACCATAAGTTCTAGCCATTGACAAGAAAGCTTTATTTGAAGAAAATTACAACTAAGCTTTACCTCTTGCTTAGGCCCCAGTGAAAGAAATGTACTGTTGCCATGAAGCAGAGTATGCTCACACAGTTTTATAGATCGGTGAAGCTCCCTCAGGTGAGCCCACTTTGGAAGCCTTCTAAGGCCTGAATTCAAGATAAATTCACAAAATTAAAATGGTTTTAGGATAATCATGGGATTAAAAAAGAACACCAAGTTCATACCATATTCATCGATTGGTGCATCATAGTCATAGCTAGTTGTAATGAATGGCCCCCCAGAAGTGCGACCAAAATTTGTTCCACCATGGTACTTCAAAAAAGGATAGCAGAAACTTGATCAAAATTCAGTTATGATTTCACGATTGCAGAAAATGGACTGTATAATAACTAACAACAATAGTTCATTTGGCAAGGTAGAATATAAGGTGTAGTGGTTTGAAAGAAAATTACCACATAGTAATTCTGAAGACTGCCACCTTTCTCAAAAAACCGTGCAACAGCAAATGCAACATCTTCAGGTGGTCTGTGGGGATTACTTTCACCAAAAGTCTGGAACCTAAAAAAAAAACAAGAAAGAGACATAAGTAGCACATGATTTGACTTCACTTTTGAGGATGGACAAACCAAAACACATATATATGACGCAAGGACAAGATGTTTACTCAATTTTGAGTGAAACTTCTTGTCCTAATATCAAATATAGAAAAAAGAGGGAGCAGTGCACATCTCCATAGGGCACCATCAGTAATACAGCAGAAGCACCAACTATAACCTGCTCCCAATATAAGTACGAAAACACGTTACCATCCTGGCCAGTTCTCAGTCCAAAATTTTGGTTTGGTTGGCGAATTTGGCTGGAATTGATCACAATAGAATGAATTGCAAGTGTTTATCTGAAACGAAAAACAAATTCGCATGAATAACTGATCTGCCAAAAAATTATGGTGATATATATTACCATTTTGCAAACATTAATATGAAATGGATAGATGTCAAGATGCTGGTAACCACAAAGTCAATGAGAAAATAGTTAAGAGTTCACTTGTACTCCAGGGGGCAGGGGTCACAAAAGTTCTTGATCATCAATATAAGCATTACAATCTCAAGTACCAACAATTATCTGCAGTTTAGATTTTTTTTCCTTCCTTTTTTTAGAATAAGGTATAGTTTCTTTTCCTATTGTTCTTACTGTAATGACTCTTAATTCTAAGTTTCTAAATAAAAATGTAAGGAGAGGCATCTAACCCATACCCATTGTTAGCAAAGAAATAGTATATCACTGTGATAGGCGCTAGCCATAAAAGAATTTAGATTTTAGTATGTTTAACTATGCAATTTCAGATTTTAACTGTTGGATAGAAAAACGAGCATTGGATATAAGTAACAAACTAACCACAGGATCTGGAGCATCATATTGCTGGCACATGATCCAAGGAACACCAGTGTTCTGAGCAAGCGCCATACTAGCCGCCCACATCGCATATGGCTTGCCACCAGCTCCATATGCTTGCTCGCTATCTCCGTACTCGTTTTCTATCTGTAACGTGTGATTTAACTTCCAGTAAACTTGTCGATTGCAAGGAATACCAAAATTGAATTGAGTGAGTTTGATCTTCTAGAGCCTTCAATTCCAGTTCTAACTGGAATTTAGAAGACTGGAAAAACTGTACGACCTGAGCTAGGATAATATTCCCTCCCTGCGAAGCAAAAAGGCGCTCTTTCTTCATCATATCCACGATGTATGTGGTGAAGCTCTTCATATGTCTCTGCATCCATGAAACTCGTTATAGTCAGGACAAAATTAGCATAAGTACCGAAAAATTCAATCAAATTGGCATGACATCCGCACCTTGAATGGCTCATTGTTCGTCCTGAACACTGTCCCAGGCACATAATGCAACCACACTGGCACACCTCTGAAGCCAACAGAGAGTACCGAACACGTTAATCAACGCAACCATCAGGAAGAGCAAAGCATTCTAGCATCTCTGAAAACTGCACAACCAATCATTAACGGTGCACAAGAGAGTCAGACCCGAAATTCCACTCAGCAGCGACGAACGGCCCGATACGCAGCATCAGGAAGAGCCCAGCATCCTTGACGATCTTAGCGAACCGCACCAGGTCGAACCGGTCCTCGAAGTAGTACTGCAACCCACGAGCAATTTCACCACTAAGAAAATCCCAAGTTGCTCACCGAATGCATAGAAATATTTGCAGAACAGAATTTGAATCTGCGCGCGAACCTTGCCCGGGGCAATCTCGTGGCCGTTCCAGAAGACGTAGGTCTCGATGCAGTCGGCGCTGCCGTCCTTGGCGTCGGCCACCAGCTTGGGCCACATCTGCGGCCATGGATGCAGCAGAGTCAGTGTAGAACGTGCAGTACTGAGGACGTGCACGCGCGGAGAGGGAATGCCGGCTCCTGTGCCGGGCCAAACTTACCCCAGGGACGCTGCGGGGGTAGTGGATGGAGGTGGAGATGAGGAGGCGGCGGCGGCCGTCGATGATGAGGGAGCGGTGGTCATAAGTCACATTCGCGGCCGCGGCGAGCAGCGGCAGTAGCAGCAGCACGAGGAGGAACGGAAGCGCGGAGGACGAGGCCGCAGCGGCGGGGCAGGCGTTGGCCATAGCGGAGCTGATACTGAGTGTACGGCGCACGGTGGTGGTATAAATAGCGGCGCGCCGCTTGGAGTGGGAGTGAAGCGTGGGGATGACAGGAAACAGGGGCGCCGCGGCGTGGGCGCAGTGGATGACAGCGATGTGCTCGGAATTATTGCACGGGATTCGGGGCACGGTCGCCGTGCCGTGCCAACCGGCCACCCCCGCCGTGCCGCTAGGAAAGCAAACGTTTGTCCCGTCCCACGGGCGACAGCTGCGACTGGTCAGACGAATCGGCCGGCGCTGCCGCACAGCGGGGTGCCATGGATTTCCGCTGGCGGACGCGAGAAAAGCCGGGCATGGCATGGCATGGCACGGCGGGGCCTGCCACATTTCGACGCGCGCAGTGGATTGGGTGGAGGGAACACGGAGCACTGGACTGGAGGAAGTCGGCGTCGTCGCGCATGTGACCTCTGTCTGTCTGACGCTGGTCAGAGCAAGCAGACTCCTGCCATGCTCCCGGCCCACGGCCTCGCCGGCGGTCCACGTCCCGTTCCGCGGTCCGCACCGTCGGGCACGGCCCACTCGAAGTGCAGAAGATAAAGTTCACACCGTGTTGAATAAACTGTTCAGAAGCATAAAAGTGCATTGTGACCATTATTTTATTTTAAAACTAAATTATTATCGTAACGATAAAAATTTAAAACAAAGTATAGTGCATTCCCCGTTATCTCAAGCATAGCGGCCCAATAGCCCAATAAGCCCATCTCCCAGTCTTGACTGCGTGTGATTGCAGTTTGACTGCCTATTCTCATTGAGCTGTAAGCTGAGCCCATTCTTGCTTGGGCTAGGTTATTAGTGTATCAAGGGAGTGTCTGGTTCAAGCCCCATGCCACCTAGTCTGTTCGATATTGGATAGATGAAAATGGGACCGGAGAATTCTGTCCCGATCAGCTTTCATATACTGTATTATACAATTTTTTCCGATCGTTTTCATTTTCGAAACTAATGAACAGAAACAGAACGGAAATAGAAAAAATAAAACGGTATACAGGATGGAAAACGGTTAGAGATTTTTCCCGCCCATTTTAACGGGATCTCGTTTTATAACAGAAATTTCCTTTTTTTTCTACCCTTTTACTCTTATACGGAATATAGCAGCCCAGCAAACCTATGACCCATTTAGATGAGCGGGTGACTGAGGACCAGCGCTTGTATCCTCGTGCGGCCTGCTACTTACATAGGTGAGGGCGTGATGCGTTTAAGGGTGAAAACAGTCAGTCGAAAAAACACATCAATCATTTTCACTTTTATATTTACAACATCGAACAAAAATAAAAAAAAAATCAAAAACAAAAATAAACAGATAAATACAAAATTCAAAAACAAAACAAAACGGTCAGTAACCGAAAAAGATGCTAAAAATATAAATAAAATAAATATCGAATATTTACTATATGGTTCAAATTTTACAATATATAATACAAGTTACAACTAAATTCACAACATACAACCCAACAATATAGGTCAATAAGAGATTGTTTGGTTTATAACTTTTAATTTTTATTTTTCATAAAACATGTTCAAATAAGATCCTATTACCGTATTTAAAAAAACAGTAAAAAAGAAAAAAAATTCACCTAAAAACAAAATTCCGCTAAAACGGTCAGAAAAAAGCTATACCGCTTTTGTTATCGTTTTTATTTTTCTTCGCTTATCAAAAACAATATGAAAAAGGGTAAATGAAACGCGATCAAAAAGGTAAAATTTATGTACAGTTTTCAACCTTAGATGCGTTTATGTTAGCTGGCCGAGGTGGTACAAAAGACAAACCTGCCAGCAACCGGTTGAGCCTAGACGTGTCACGTGTGGCCGTGTGGGCCAATTTGAATTTTTTTTTTCTCTCTCGTTGGAGAAAGGCAGAGTCACCATGGACTTCATTCTACAGTCAGGTAGCAGTATTCCTTATACTAATTTATTTTTTTCATAAAAGTAGATAGAAATTTGTGTCATTTTCCATCAAGAAATTGTAGTAATTATTTATACAATGCAATATTAAATATTATATTGAGCTATGTTCTATTATAATTTGATTATAGATTTATTTTATAGTCCATATATTAGAGTTACAGTGTTAGTAGGATTCTAGTAGCATGGCGTTCTATTATAATTCTCGTTTTGAATTACCGGTACCGATACATTTTCGCTCAAATTTAGTTTGTTTTTGAATAACCGTTTATATCCTGATCGTTTTCGTTACCGGCTTTTCAAATTTGCTTCCGTTCCGATTAAAAAAATGTGAAAATAAAAACAAAAAAGGAGTTTTCAGACCGTTTCTATCGGTTTTCATCCCTCGGTTTTCATCCCTAAGCATGTGGTGTTGGACATTTTAATCTCGATTGCTAGGAGGAGCTGGGATAGGACAGCGTGGGAGAAGGCAGCGAGCGAAGCTTTCCCTTGGCTTGACCATGGTCTTGCACCTGACTTTGTACGTATAAGTTGTTAGGCACTAGGGTCTGGGATCGGTCAAACAGAAACCTCAAGGAACTCTTAGCAAACAAATACTCCTAGATGCTAGCACATCACAACAAGACTTCAAAGACTTCATTTATGTACCATTACACGATAGTATAGGTACACTACAAATTACACACTGCAGATATAGATTTGTAGGAGTGCGCAGTGACAGGTTCTATCCGAAGGTTCTTAAGCTTTGGAGTACAATGGAGGAAAGCAAGCGATACACGAATGGGAATGGAAGGGAGTAGCCTTTTTTATGATGTACTGTACTCATCAAAGAACAATGCAAAGATATGGGGCTAAAATATGATCACGCAGTAATACACTAGTTTTTAATTTGAGAGTTACACTAGGTTATGGCTGAGTTATCTATCAAGCCAGGAGCCAGAAGTTCTTCTGCCACCGGGTGCTGACGAGGTACCCGCCCATGCCTTTGCTCTGCTTCCTCACAGCCAACGTCAGGCACTCTGCCTGGTTGATGCATTGCTCCACAAACTCCTCGCTGCTGCTCCGCAGAAAGCTGCAAATCATAATAAGAGAGAGAAATATTTGAACGTGTTCAAGCCAGGGAAAAAAATGCTTTTGGAATAGAGAAATTTTCAAAGTGCTCTATAGTCCACTTATTCCATCTTCAGATGATACGGGTCCATATTTGTACGCGGTAACATACAGTAGTGTTTGGTAAAAGTAGCCGTGTAGCACTGTCTATACCGTTCTTGCTTTATTTAGGAGAGGCGTATCAACAAGGACCAGGAGCATTTGCGGTTTTATTGATAGCACATGGTCTGTAGCCTAGTAGAGTGGTGTAGTGTTATTTACCCAAAAGGCATGTAAATTGCTGAGGCCTCCTCTGGATTGGAGGAATTTTTTCTGTTTCTGAGTTTTTCTTGTGAAATTGAACTGATTTCTGTAAAATTTTTGTACAATTCATGTAAAAATCCTGCGTTCCAAAGGAGCCCTGAACGGTGGTGAACAAGGATTTGTCCCAGATAGTTTGGACACAACTTGGGACTGAGGCCTGGCTGCCCTCATCACTCAGAAAAAAGGCCTCTCAGTGTTCATCTATTCCTGAGGTTTAGTAAATCTAAAACTAATTAACTCACCTTGATCTGTTTTTTTTAATTCTTGTCCTCAGAGGATAAGCTTAATCTGATTGTACTATAATAATGTACTCTGTTGGAATCCATAGATTGCTCTGCCCTTGTTTAATGAAACAATGCAGTCTGACATCATGAATGATTCTTGCAGCCGGTTTCTGTTCATCGTTGACCTAATGATCTTCCCATTTCCAATTGAAAGTACTACTGTACTGCTAATACATGCAGAGAACAGGTAGTAGTAGTAGTAGTAAAATAATTACAGTTTCTGATGAGTCATTTACCAGCTTAACCAGCAAAAAGGCGACGGTCGACACTGGCTGATCACCAGCACGGAGGCCTCCAGCTTCTTCACCTGGCTGAGGACGGTGGCCAGCTTGGGCCCTTGGATCACAAGCGCCTCAACCTCCACCTACCACAATTCACACCCATTTCGTATCAGCCATCGTCATGCGTCGCCCGGGCTACAGGACAAAGGAATTGTTCATGCACTAGTACTGTTTACACTTAAGCGGGCGAGCACTGAAATAATGGCTTTGGAGTTAGGAGTGAAGCAAACACAATCAGACAGGGATATGATTTTCATAATGCCATGGTTTAGTGGCTTAGATAGCGTTTCTGCTACGGGGACCGAAGTTGAGCCCCACGGTTTGTACGTTTCCAGTGTTTTCTTTTTGGAATGCCTGGATCCGTCCAAGCAGGGGGAAAATGCGGGCCCTACGAGATGACTCCGTTTTCATGAAGCTCTAATCTGATTCTGATCTAGACAAGCAAATCAAAGATGATCCCGCCCAGGTTTACCTAAGATTCAGAGACTGCGTGTGAACCACGAAGATGCTACTCTTCGTCTACTTATTTATGAACTGTTAGCAGTAATTCTCTAGGGCATGCTTCCAAGCACGTGCTTGCAAAAGGATGCAATAACCAAAGCTAGATATCATAAGCACTGATAATCCCTTGATTAAGTTGTATTAACCACGAAATGCAGGTTCTTACCTCAGGCCCAGAGGCCTTGCAGAGCGTGCCGAGCGAGTTGGCAAGGGAGGAGGCCTCCTCCCCGCCGCCGCCGCGCGGCAGGACGTGAAGGAGCGTGAGGAAGTCCCCCTTGCTGGCGACGTGGGTGAGCGCCCACATCATGGCGTGCTTGGCCCCGGAGCTCTCGTCCACCAGCACCATCACCCGCTTCGTCGCCTCCCCCTGCATCTTGCCGCTGCCGGCGCCGTAGCCCCTGGCCGCGGCGCCCCGCTTCTTGGACCAGCGCCGGGAGCCCCGCCGCCTGTCGCCGTACTCCTCCGGCTGCAGGCCGCAGCCTCCGTCGCAGTCGTTGCTCGCGCTCAGCTGCCTCATGAAGCGCTCTCCTGCGCCGCTCGCCATCCACTCTGCGGCTAGCTCGCGCAGTGCAATGCGCACACCGTGCGAGCTTGCTAGGTGGCGTGTCGGTGAGGAGTACTTTGTTCGGTGCGATATGGCTACGTGGGCGGAGAGATCGGGACACGGACGGACGGACGGACGGAGCAAAGCAAGGGCATCGAGCGATATATGGATGGGGAGTTGCAGGAAAGGACAAGGCCGCGTAAAGGAGAGGTGGTCACGAGCGTGTATTGGATCGGACTAGCAGTAGCCCTGCGAACTTACTCCGTATGAGATTGCTGTACCAGTATTGGATCGGACTAGCAGTTGTTGTGATCGTTTCTCTGGGTCTAGGAGTGTAGATTCGAGAGTTTTTGTGTTGATAATAGATTTGTAGTTCGGAGGTAGTAAATACCTTCGGATTCGGTCGCCGGAGTCGAAGAAGATGATCCGGCCATCTGTCCTTTATTGGTGCGGTCCTCTGCTCTTGGGCAGCGTCGGTCGGTGAAGAAGGCAGTGCCGTTGGAGTCACGGCGACGTCGTCGATCTCTCGGTGGCGGCGGTCGTCGTGGCGGTGGTGCTTCCTGTCGGCACAGCGCTCCCTCACAGATCGGGTTTAGGGATGTCGGTGGGGTGCGGCGGTACGGATGAACTTAGGTCATGAGTTCCGATCGGCCCCCCACCTCTATTTATTGTAGCGCTGGCGACAGGGGCCCACCAGCCATAATGGGCTGGGCGCCCTCGATCAGGGCGCGATTAGGTCAAGGGCCCATTAAAGCCGTTAGACCAAAACGGGTGTAGATCAATTTCTAACATTCTCTCCCTTGATCTCACTTTTTACTTTTATCTTTATTACTTTTAACTTCACTCATTCCATTACAGGTTAATGTATAGAACTGTCTCATCGTCACGATCAATCACCGATAGACTTAACAGCTATAATATATTTTTCTGTTCTGAAATAGTTATTATACATTTTGGGCCATCTTTTAGTTTAGGAATCACAGGCTTTCCCTTAAACCCATGTCGGCAACATGTTCAATAAATACTCTGGGTGGTAAGCCTTTAGTAAATGGATCCGCTAGCATCTTTGTGGTGCTTATATGCTCAAGACTTATGATTTGATCCCGAACTTTATCTTTCACAACATAGTACTTTATGTCAATGTGTTTGGCAGCACCACTTGACTTATTGTTGTGTGCATACGTTACTGCGGGTTCGTTATCGCAGTATAATTTAAGTGGTCTATAGATGTCGTCAACCACTTTTAAACCGGGTATGAACTTCTTAAACCAGTTCACCTGCCCCGTAGCCTCATAACATGCAACAAACTCGGCATACATTGTGGACGATGTAGTGACGGTTTGCTTTGAGCTTTTCCACGAAATAGCTCCTCCAGCGAGAGTAAACACATATCCGGATGTAGACTTTCTATCATCTCCCGCATAATCAGAATCTGTATACCCCACTATATGGAGTGAATCTGATTTTCTGTATATCATCATAAGGCCTTTTGTTCCTTGCAAATAACGCAAGACTTTCTTTATCAATTTTCAATGTTCTATTCCAGGATTGCTCTGAAATCTGCCAAGTAACCCGGTAACAAATGCTAAGTCAGGGCGTGTACATACTTGAGCATACTGTAAGCTTCCGACAGCTGAAGCATATGAAACCGCTTTCATTTGATCGATCTCATATTGGTTCCTGGGACATTGAAATTCCTCATATCTGTCGCCCTTGACTATAGGTGCAGGTGATGGACTACATTTATGTATACCATATTTCTTTAATACTTTCTCTATGTATGCCTTTTGTGACAGTCCCAATACCCCTTTGTTTCTATCTCGGTGAATTTCAATTCCTAAAACGAATGAAGCTTTACCAAGATCTTTCATATCAAAATTTGAGGACAAAATCTTCTTTGTCTCTAGTAGTAGACTGACATCACTACTAGCTAGTAAAATATCATCCACATACAGGATTAGGAAGATAAACTTCCCATCTTTAAACTTTGAATAAACACAGTTGTCCTCAATATTTTCTTTAAATCCAAATTTCTTTATCGTACTGTCAAACTTCAAGTACCATTGTCTTGAAACTTGTTTTAACCCATAAATCGATTTCTTTAGACGGCATCCCAGTTTTTCACTTCCTTCTATAACAAAACCTTTCGGTTGTGCCATGTAAACATTTTCCTCCAAATCCCCATTTAGGAATGCTGTCTTTACATCCATTTGATGTAACTCTAAATCATAATGAGCCACTAGTGCCATTATGATTCTGAAGGAATCTTTATATGAGACCGGAGAAAATGTCTCATTGTAATCAATCCCTTCTCTTTGAGTAAAGCCTTTTGCCACGAGTCGTGCTTTATATCTTTCTACATTCCCTTGGGAGTCGAGTTTTGTTTTGTAGACCCATTTACAGCCTACTGTTTTGGCTCCTTTAAGAATTACTTCTAAGTCCCAGACTTTGTTAGCCTTCATAGACTTTATTTCTTCTTCCATGGCCTCAAGCCATTTTGAAGAGTTTTCGCTTCTCATGGCTTCTTCAAATGAGGTGGGATCATCCTCCATTTGAAATTCTTCTGTCTGGTAAATTTCATAGTCATCAGAAATAGCTGATCTTCTTACTCTTTGAGACCTCCTCAGGGCCTCTTCATTTTGTACATTTTCTGTTTGAGGCTGTTGTTGCTCCCCCTTATCTGTGGCAATAGGTTCTATTGTATCCTGAGAAATAGGTTCCTCATTCTTATTTATTGTTGCCATAGGAGGAACAATAACAGGTGCTTGCACCACAGTGTCTCGCACTGTCGGTGCAGCGACAGCAGGTAGTGTAAAGAATAGCTCTTGAATCATCGGAGTGAGCGCATACGCCCGCTTCTCTTCAAGGTCAATCTCTCGAGCTACCATGCTCTCCCTCATCATCTCATTCTCTAAGAAGACAGCGTGTCTCGTTTCTACAAACTTTGTATGTCTATCTGGACAATAGAAACGATAACTTTTTGACTTTTCTGGGTAACCAAAAAAATGGCAACTCTCAGTTTTGGGATCTAGTTTCCTAAGATTTGGGTTAAATACTTTAGCCTCAGCTGGGCTCCCCCACACTCGTAAGTGGTTTAACGAGGGAACTCTACCTGTCCACAATTCGTACGGTGTTTTCGGCACCGACTTGCTTGGTACTCTGTTGAGAATATGAATGGCGGTTTTTAACGCCTCCATCCACAAGCTCAATGGCAGTGTAGAATAGCTCATCATACTTCGCACCATATCCATCAAGGTACGGTTGCGTCTTTCAGCTACTCCATTTTGCTGAGGTTCACCCGGTGTAGAATATTGGGCTACTATTCCATTTTCCTGTAGAAACCTTGCAAAAAGTCCAGAGACTTGTCCATAAGGGGTATGTCGACCGTAGTACTCCCCCCCACGATCAGATCGGACTATCTTTATCTTTAAATCATGTTAGTTTTCAACTTCAGCCTTAAATATCTTAAATTTATCCAAGGCTTCATGTCTTTCATTGATTGGATAAATATATCCATATCGGGAGTAATCATCCGTAAATGTTATGAACGAGTCATAACCATCTATACTCTTCACAGAAAAGGGACCACAAATATCTGTGTGAATAATTTGTAGAACTCCTGTGCTTCTTTTTGCATCTTTCTTAATTTTTTTATATATTTTCCTTTAATGCAATCTCGACATTGTTCTAAGTCTGAGAACTCTAGTGGAGGAAGAATATCATTCTTAACTAGTCTTTCTATTCTCTCTCTCGAAATATGGCCTAAACGACAGTGCCATAATTTTGACGATTCATCTAGAGTTCTTTTTCGTTTTCTATTTTCTTTCATAGACGAGGATTCTTTTATTTCGCACGCAACATTATTATTATCGCATACGACATTCACATCATTACGTAGTGATAGTAAATAAAGCTCATTTTGTAAGATAGCAAAACCAACACATTTTTTATTAAACTTTATTTCACACTTGCCATTTCCAAAATGACAATCATAACCATCATTATCCAAACATAAAACACTAATCAAATTCTTCTGTAGAGAGGGTACGTAAAGAACATCTCTAAGTATAAGAATGAAGCCATTAGCTAGCTCTAATGAAAGATCGCCAACGGCTTCAACTTCAGCTTGGACTCCGTTTGCAACTTTAATGCATCTTTCTCTTCTTTGCGTAGTCCTCGTCGAACGGAATCCCTGCAATGAATTAGCAACATGAACAGTTGCTCCAGAGTCAATCCACCAAGTAGATTTCGAATATTGCACATATAGGGATTCATTTATAAAGGTAATAATGTTCTCACCTTTCTTTGCCATGATCATCTTTAAATATGAAGGACAGTCCTTCTTGTAGTGTTCTGTCTTCTTGCAGTGAAGGTACTGATCTTTGTCCACTGCAAATTTATTCTGATGAGGCTGATGGACAGGGGCTTTTTCCTTGTTCTTTGAGGAGTAGTTGTTGAAGTGTTTTCTTTTGTTATCCTTCACATAGTTGATAGAACTACCATGTGAAGCTTTAATTTTATCCTCCTCTTGCACACACATTGCTATGCACTTTTCCAAGTCCCAAGACTCGGGTTGCATATTGTAGTTGACAATAAACGTTTCAAACTCTTTTGGCAAAGAAGTAAAAACCAAATGGATAAAGAGTGCATCCTTGAGACCCAGATCCATTGGTTTGAGTTTCGATGCCATGTTGCTCATTCTCAGTATGTGCTCTCTAATGCCACCGTTACCACCAGAGTACTTTTCATTTACAAGTTGTCTAATGACTTGTGTGGCGTATGTCTTTGAAGAGCCAGTAAACTGACTTTTTATTCTTTCAATGTACTCTGTAACGGTGTCACACTCTGCGATTGAACCCACAATTACAGGCTCAATCGTGTTCTTTATCACAGCCATACATTTTTTTGTTGGCTGTGGTCCATTTTCTATGCTCAAGATCATAGGACATCTTTAAGGGAGCAAAATCCCTCTGTCTTATCTGCCAAGCAGCATCAGTCTCATTCTCTTTCCTCACTGGCTCCTCAGGCTCAGTGGGACATGCTGTGGTTAGGACCCAGTCCACCTCAGCCAAGATAAACGCTAGGTCTATCTTTTTCTTCCACTCTCCATAGTTGTCACCTTTGAGAGTGGGAATCTCTTTGATACAACTCATTAAGTTGTATCCGTCTGAAAACAAATCAAATAAAGTGAGAACATAAAAAACAGTAAAATTATATGTTTTATTTTCAACGTTGGTCAAAATAGGACACACAATTTTATATTATACATTAAATCTACATCACCGTTGGGCAGAAATAGAAAAAATATATAAATATCAATTATAAAATTATAATATTGTTATTATCAACGTTGGTCAGAGAATAACAATATCATAATTATCTGAAATTTATTACTATTTTTCCAAAATTAAATTCTCTCGTTGGTTCGAATTTAATAATGAAAATAATTTCTTTAAAGTACGCAGCGGAAAACAAAATTTCTTTAATTTTCAGAAGCAATTACTTTATTTTTCTGTTCTGTTAAAATTATCCCGTTGGTTCAAATTTTAACAGATTTAATTAGGCAAAAAATTACCTAATTAATCAATTAAAAATGCTTCTGAAAAAGAAATTGAAAACCTTTTCTTTTTGGGCTGAAATTGAAATTCGGCCTGGCCCATTGGCCTGTTGCAATTCGGACAAGCCAACCTGGGCTTGGGCCAAAATTTCACTCTCCCTCTTGGGCCGAATCTGGCCCATTTAGCCATCGCGCGATCTGGACCGTTGGATCGAGATCGGACGGATGCGCTCATTTTTCGGAGGGTATAAAAAGAGTGGAACTACTTCCAACCCTAACCCTAATTCATTTGCTATCTTTTTCAGTTTCGTTCGCGACTTTTTTGGCGGCTGGCGGCCGCGCCTCGGCTCCGAGAAAACGTGTTTCCCGACGCTCGTCA
>BCLG01001958.1:72899-88531 GCA_001602295.1 Zoysia matrella
GCGGCGGGGCGCAAGTGCGAGGACGGCGGCGTCAAGGACAAGCTGGCGGAGCTCAAGGCGTGGCTGGACGTGCTCCGCACCGGCACCGAGGGCCTGCTGTGCCAGCTCGACGACTTCCTCGACGACATTGTCGAGGGCAGAAAGGAGCTCTCCGACCTGTGCAGCCACTGATGGATCACGTCGCGCGGTCCCAGCATAAAGATCATCACCGATCACGAATTCACATGAATGAATGAACGAATGATGGTTGTTGCTTGCTTGCTTGCATGGTAGTACAAGTAAAGTAATGCTCCCACTCCAAAACTCCCTCTTCTAGGTTCTAGCATGTTGTTGTCCCTCCCTTTCTACAGGGAATAGGGAATGGAGTGATACTCCCTAGAGAAGATGGAGAATGATAGAGAGTGTCGATGCATTTCGGCCATGATGCTGTTCCTTTCTCGTTGTTGTGTCCGTAGCCTCTGCCATGAAAGGAGGGACATGATGGTGATGACCGAGGGGGAAAAGTGATCGCGCGGAGAGATCTTGCCCGGCTCAGGAATCAGTGGCACACCACTCCAGGCAGCTGCACATCGAAAGGTTGCTTTTTGTTTGTTCGCCTGAGCCTGAGGGTAGCGTAGGTTGGACCCTTGCTGTCGCTGGGGGAATACAACGGGTGAGCTTTGTTTGGTTCGCTCCTGAGTAGTGTAGACCTCTTTACGCTTGCTTCTCTTCTCTCCTGTCTCATCACTGCCCGGCTTCAGCTTCAAGCCTCTTCCCCGAAGCATCTGCGTGAAAGCAACACCTAACATACTGATGCTTTTTAAGTACGGAGTACACACTAACTTAGCAGTTACTAGCATATCTCATGCTCACACTAGCCCTGCCATCCTCACAGGTCTAAACTTAACCAAATGGGCTTTCCTCTGCTCTGATCCCAAGGTGATAGTGCGTGTTTAACAACTTCAGTTCAGATCGCATCTCGTGCCTTGTCATAACTTACCTAACCGATCGCCGGCGGCAAATGCCAAGCCATCATGAGCTTCTTTCTTAAGCCTAGGTGCTTGCTCAACCAAACCAGGAAACAGAGGACCTGGCGGCGCGTGCATTATCAGCGCCGTTCCATCGGTGCCAGTTCGGGCCAGGGCACGGTTGGTGCTTCGGAAAACCCTGGAGGCAGAGTGTGAAAACGCCGGAGATCCCAAGCAGTTGTTTACCGTTAAGTGGCGAGCTCACTTCCGCCTAAGTCATCATTAGGGACTCCACCGCCGCAAGAATTGGGGGCCGAAAAGTGGGCGGGGTTCGGATTCCTTGAACCCCGGTCCTTCCCGGCGAGGAAGGTAGGAGACGGCGGCCGGGACAGGGCGTGGTGGCGCTCTACCTACGGGACAGGGACAGCGACGGAGAAGAGGGGTGAGCGACGCCGCAGCACATGAGAACTGCGAGAAGACGCTGTGGCGCCCCCGTCTTTTGGTGCTTGTCCGACTGGACCGGTGTCCCGAGACGCAGCAGATGGTCGCAATGATTAAAGTGTTTCTGGAACGGCAGCTGGACTGGGAGTGCGTAGCTTTCTGCGGCGCATTGAACAAAAGGACCTTTCTTTCGCTGCCTGCCTTGCTCGATTGATCGGTGGATGCCGGGCCGGGCCATCATTCTATGGAGGAAGAAACACGTCGGGATGTCCTGTTCATGACCGGGAGCAGCTGAAGCAGATGACGACCAAAAGTGAAAAATAGAGGGCACGGTCACGATCAACTGTGAAGAAACAAGCTGAGAGGCGGAGTCGAAGATATGGGGTATTGCCTGCAACTGGAGGTCACGCTAGCAACCAGCAACCACATTTTCATGATGACTTTCAACCCTACGTACGAACAAAGGAGCATCGTGATGTTACCAAATACAAATCCTAGCATCTGTGCCATTGCCAAAAGGTCACGCTGAATACCAGTGCGAATTTGTCAAATCAACAGGGCCATCAAAAAAATATTGAAAGGTCCAAAAGCTAAAGCAGCAACCACGATTATCTTCGAAGCCCCAAATAACTAACATACAGAAACCTTTGTATGTAACAATCTGTTTAACGAGATCAGCTAGGGCAGAACACTGGGGTATCATATAGAAACGCAGCTAAGTGCTCAACTCCAAATATAGTACGTCACGCCCAAAAATTACATGTGATGAAATTGTTATGCTTATTTAGTTTGGATAGCCGCAGATAACAAAAAGTCTACACAAGTTTTGTTCTAGGATGACGAGTAGTAGTAAGTATATCCTATGATAATTTCTCATTCCAAGGTTCACTACATACATCTTGCAACCTGGGCAATAAACTGTACATAATTGCATGAATTAAAAGTCAAGATCTAGTACCAACTAAACATTCTCTCTTAGCCTTCCACAAGCAATGTATTGCATGAACTGTAGGAATTTTGCTGATGAATCTGGACAATCCAAATTATTAATACACATGCACATTCACATATCAAAAGCTGGCATTGCAAACTGTGTTGCAAAAGCTTCAACCTGACTACGCAGTTCTATGATATCTTTATTGTTCTGTAAGCCTCTTAGAAACTCCTTTTGCATTTTCCCGTGTTCTTTAAGAATATTGCTAGCAATCTGAGTCGCTCTGATGAGGAAGTCTGCGATCACCTCGAAGTCATCCTCTAAGCAACCTCTAGTCGTCATTGCAGGTGTTCCTGCAGGGAGATGATAGATAATAAGTTAAAGTACAATGACTTCTGATTCATACATGAAGGGCAGATGTACAAAGACTAAAAGAAATGTCCAGTTGAAAGAACTAACCAATTCGTACACCTCCAGGAGATATTGAGCCATTATCTCCATATATGGGTGTCTTGTTGATAGATATGTGGCATGCCTCACAGACCTTCTCATAGATCTTGCCTGTCCAAAATTGAGGTGCAGCAGAGTTAAGATATATGCATCACTAGTTCAACTATATGTACAGATGAAGTGTCCAGAAGAAAAAAGAAATACACGCATTACACTAAGCATTTGAAAGTAGGCAGAATCATACCAGTCAAGCCAAGGGTTCTGAGGTCCCAAAGTACCAAGTGATTATCAGTGCCACCAGTGACCAATCTGCATTTTCTTTTTAGCAAAGCTGATGCCAAAGCCTGAGCATTTCTCTTTACTTGTTGAATATATGCTCTATATTCAGGAGTTGCTACTTGCTTCAGCGTTATTGCCAAGGCAGCAATATGATTATTATGTGGTCCTCCTTGCATTGAAGGAAAAACAGCAAAGTTTATCTTATCCTCAAAGTCATAATCATTTTCATCCCCTTGACTAAAGGATCCAAGTCGTTTCCTCAAATTTTTTCCTTTCCTAAAAAATATTATCCCACCTCTTGGACCCCTGAGATTCTTATGTGTAGTTGATGTAACAATATCACAGTAGTCAAAGGGACTACGGCATTCCTATAAAACAACAATAACCAACTATCAGCAAACAGAAATGCATAATGGCCAATATATATAGGTACCAAAAGTTCAAACAAAGAACAAATGAATACCTTTTTATCATAAAAATTAATAAATAATTTCAAGAGCACTGTTCAATGTTTCCTAAGCAACCATGAAACTGTAAAAAAAAATATTTAGCAGTATGATCACAATGAATGTGAAAAACTTAACATCATCTTCTAGTCAAATACAATGGTACAACAGTTGACTGCTTCGTCGTTTGTAAAACCTGGTGCAACCTAAACACCATGAATGCCAATAAGGCTGATAATGCATGCTACTTCTTAAGCTCTTTAAGGCATCCAGATATGGGCGTTAGTGTGTGCTGGGGTGGAGGCAGAGGGGTTTGATCAGCTTCCTGACTTTATTAACACATAGAGTGTTACCGTTATGAGGAAGAATAAAAAAAATTAGTAAGTGATAACTGATACGCTGAAGCAAAATAAAAATGCTTAAGCGGCTGTAATGTCTAGTTCTCATAAAAATGCTGTTGCATAAACAAACCAATTGTGCCGTTGACAGATAGCATGAGACATGAAGGGTGAAGTGAATTAGGCTTGTCTATAAAAGTTGAAAAGATAACTAAAAATAAGTCAGTCATGACTCATCACTGATGTGCAAATTCAGTGAACATCTCATTATTTGGATACTTTCATCTTCAAAGTAATACAATAGTGCACAGGCCCCACAAAAATCACACCTTCAGCTTTCAAGCGATGGATCATGGATGATTTGCCAAAGACAGCCTCATTTCGATTACAGCAAACATATCAGTAACTCAGGGCAATCTAATCACAAGATATAGCCAGAAATGTTACTGTGCACGTTCAGATATTGCATTGAATGGCTTACAAATTACGGTATGCACTGAATGTCTTATGAATTATTTATTGCAGAAAAGGTAGTGATAGCCATAGATAAAGGGAAACCATGCAATTCTGAAGATCAACAATAACTTCTGTCACTTGGGCGGTTGGGCCTGTGGTTAAATTTCACATCTCTGATTCTCTGTTAAAAGGCACCCTATACCCTAGACTGAGTTACTTCCATACATTAAAGAAACCTTATGGAAAAAAATCGAATGAGATGAAGGACTGCACGGCAGTGTGCAATAGTGATAGCTTATGCTTAGGCACTTTAAAGAATTTACTCCAATTCCAACTTTGCCGCGGTCAACATAATATAATCTAGGTTTCCATATGTTCTTCTGTAATGTAAATTAACATGCTCAGATAACAGCTATTCCTACAATTCTAACTTTTGTCTGCAGCATTAAAAGGACAAGCTAGACTAGACACTGTTAAAGCCAGAATCCTTTGTAGTGTCTTTCAAGGACAGCAGGCATCCACTAGGATCTACTAAGTTCTTTGCCAATAGTATTCACAATTACTTACAAGCAATCAGCACTAACATAAAACAATAAGAGGTATACTTTTGTGCACTGTTATACAAGATACAATTAAACTCAAACATAAGAATAAACGAAAATGCATGAACAGTGGTCATGTACCTTTGCCGCAACAAGCCCGCTGATATGTGCCATGTCACACAGAAGCACTGCACCGCACTTATCAGCAATCAACCTCATGCGAGCAAAGTCCCATTCCCTGGGGTACGAGCTTCCGCCGCAGATGAGGATTTTGGGATGGAAATCCATTGCCCGCTCCTCAAGCTTGTCATAATCGATATACCCAGTTTGTGGATTCACCTTGTATGATAAGCTCTCGAAGAAAATAGAGGCGCCTGACACTTTCTTACCACTGGGTGTATAGTACCCGTGGCTAACATGTCCACCTGACGGCGGTTCCAGCCCCATGATGCGGTCCTTGGGTTGAAGGAGTCCCGTGTAGACAGCCAAGTTTGCGGACGTGCACGAGTAGGGCTGCACGTTGACGCCCCAGCAGGCAGGGTCGAGGCTGAAGGCAGCGAGGGCGCGCTCGTGGCAGAGCCTCTCGATGGCGTCGATGTGCTGGTTCCCGCCGTAGTATCGAGCACCTGGGTGGCCCTCGGAGTACTTGTTGGTGAGGTGGCTGCCGAGCGCGTCGAGCACCGCGCGGCAGGCGAAGTTCTCCGACGCGATCAGCTCGATGCCACGCACCTGGCGGTCCAGCTCGAGCTCCATCAGCGCGTGCACGTCGGGGTCGGCCTCCGCCAGGGGCTGGTTGCCCCAGGCGCGGACCGCGGCGCGGCGGGCCTCCAGATCCGCTCCGCCACACTCCCCCGTCGCCTGCCGCTTAGCAGGGCGCAGCGCCGCGGACGACGATGAGCAGGAGGACGCCTCCCCTCCGCCACAGCCCCCGCCGTTGACCGCACGGTGCGGGCGCTTGACACAGAGCGCGTGGCCGAGGAGGGAGAAGTGTTGGTCGCCCCCATCCTCCTCATCCCTGTCCCCCTCAGCCTCCCGGCCGCCGACGCCCTCCGACTTCACGTCGTCCGAGTCGTCGAACAGCCGCAGCGGCGTGGCGACGGCGTGCACGCGGGCGTGGGCGTGGGGGAGGCCGTGCGAGTGAAGGCCGAGCGATAGGTCCGATGATTCCGGCCGAGACAGATCCATGCCTTCCAAGTTCCAACTCCCCCGCCGATCCGAGCGAAATCACAAGCGCTAGCTAGCTACGGCGGGCGGCGTCAACAGCAGGAAGAGCAACAACAACAATCAACGCGACAACAGCAGCAGCGGATGCGATCGGCGGCGGCAACGAGAGGCGACGCGGCGGCGGAGAAAACCATGAGATGACAGGGGGATCAGTTGGGGGGCGTGGGTTTGTGATTCGGAAAGCACGAGACGAGGCGTTGGAATTTGGGGAAGGAGGGGAATGGAATGGATGGGATGACGCGGCCGAGCTCCTATTGACGAAGGAAGGGGAAGGGAAGGCGGAGAGGGTTGGTGCTCGCCTGTTCGGTGGCGTGGCCGTGTTTTCTCCTGTGAGATGTGGTTGGGGGGGGGGGGGGGGGGGGGGGGGGGGGGGGGGGGGGGGGGGGGGGGGGGGGGGGGGGGGGGGGGGGTGCTTGAGGAATCGGGAGGACGAACCTGGACGGGTAACCGGTCGGAAGGTGGGTCCGTGGATGTGGCTGGCATCGGGCCGGCACGCGCCAGGCTGCTGGGCCGGCCCGTCGTAGTTGCTTGTGACCCGGTTCGTTGCGTCTCCCCGTCCGTCTTATGTTTATGCAGGTGGGTCCAGACGGTCCGCCGGTGTGATGGGCCGAGTTGACAGCGTATTTTCTGTCGTCCGATGAGGCGGTATCGGTCCAACGTGTTGTACACGTAAGCCAGCTCCTCCTAAACAAATAAAAGCGCCAATTTTTTAATGCTCGAAATGAGTAGCGACGGACGTGCTTACGTTGGTGCAATAGCGCATGCGAATCCGACTGTATCAACTTGGACCTCGACGGACGACGTGCATATGTTAAAAAAAATACTTTTGAGCTTTGAATCCATTGGATAAAGTTAACGAAATTTGATCTCGATGGCTTGGCTTTTGACCTGGACCATCCCATGTAATGTAATCAGGTTCAGAACGTCCAGGTTCATTGAATCGCATCCTAACCTTCATGTTGACAGACAATTTGCATTGCTATGAAGAGGCTGCAAAGATATTGCTACTTTACAGTTTACAGCCTAGATAACTGTCCTACTTCGCTGATAGCTTATTCAAACTTGTTTATCTTCCAGCGTCTGGGGAAGCAGGTACAGACATCCCATTCTTTTAATTTCTACAACAACATGAGGCCAGCACATTTTATGCCTTCACGATATGAGCTTAAATCTTAGCTCACCGGTAGCGATGTGGTACTAGCGATAACATCAATAACTCCTTGCCCAAGAAACAAGGAAAGAGACCTGTAAGTAAAGCATTAGACAATGGAATGAGAGTTCAGCCAGACCACACTATCTAGGCCAGGTTCAATGAATCTGTGGCACAGGGGCCGATGTCCCAAGACCATGTCCTGATTCTTGACTCAAACGCCGACGGCCAGAAAAATGAGAAGAGTCCATTTTCTAGACTTTTTACCCTGAATATCTTGCAGCCGGAGCCGGGGGTCCAGCATGTTCATGCCAGCAGGCAGCAGGGCATGACTTTCTTTGATACAAATGAGCACATCAGTTTGTTGATATATGCAACCAAACTCTGTTAATGGTTGAAAAGGCTAATTAAAGGATGCCATGTCAGCAAGGGATGGGTTCACTCTAGTAGAATCACATGCAGTTGACAGTTCCCCTTATACTGTGATCATACCTGATTGTATTTGAGCATTCTTTCACACCATATTCTGTTACATGTTGGTCCTAGTTATAATTTTCTTATCCCTACACTGATTTTGAACATCGATGCAGGCAGCACACTACCTGTAATCCTGTCATTTCTGTGATGCAACGAGTGTGCATACATAAGCATTTGCCAGCTGAATGAATGAAAATATTTCATTCTACGCTTTTACACAGTTTGTAGCAGGTACTGAAACCAACTGAAACCACGTGTTAATGATGGATCTGCTAAGTGAAAACCTCCGTTTCAGAAAACACAGCATCAATCATTTCAGAAAGCCCTAGTGAATTGTTCTAAAAAAAACAGGCCGTTCAGTCTAACCGTTTCAGAAAGAAGCAATCAATCATGTTGCTTTGCTGAAGACGTGTGCCACCGCATCATGAATTAGCATCTCCATTACTCTGCATCCAGTCCTTGTCACGGGATGACAATTGGCAGCCCTTCATGCTAAGCACGCTCCTCACAAAAGTTTGATTAGATTATAAGATAAACCGTTGGTTTGGTAAAATGGATAAAATAAGTTTTAACCAACAAATAATGCAGTCTAAAATTTTATAGCCCATAAAAACAAAAGGCCTTCTGATCCATCACAATACGGGCTTCCACAGAAGCCCATTAGAATCCCGTCTCAATTTCGCTCGGCTCCGTTATCAACAACTCGCTCGCCGTTTCCCGCTTCTGACCAAAGTCAGCAAACGCCTTGCTAATGCCAGCGCCACTGCCACTCCCCGCCGTCGGCATGGCGGCCTCGCGGCCACCAGCTCCGGTCATCGCCACAGAGGCAGCGGCGTTCGACAGATCATATTCTTTCCGCCTTGCAGCGAATTCAGCATCCTCCTCGCCCTCTACTTCTGCCTCGGCTGTCTCTAGCACGCCACCCAGCCGGTGGTCCCGATATGCCGCGATATATTTAAAATTTTTATTAGTTTAAATTAGTCTTAATATATGTGTTAATTAAAGTTTTAAGTTTAACAAATATTTAAATAGTAAATATACATAGATAATATCAAAATATTATTATATATGTATCAGATTTGATAAAAATAACAATAACTAAATTTTAAATATTGATATAGATCTATGTTAGACTGTTATTTTCAGCTAAATATCTAAATTAATGTTTACATACTCAATTTAGATATCTATTAGCCGTTTTATTTAATACTTTTTTCATTCAAATGTTGTTGCTCTGTCGTGATTTTGATATAAATACATTTAGTTCTATTCAAATCTTCAAACAAAACATTTAATTTTAAATGGCAAAATATTTAATAAAAAGATAGAACTTTTAGTCTGTAGTGATAGAATATTTGGTGTTTTTCTTGAAATATCTCTCTTTTACGAGTCTGATCTTACGATGTATTTACGAGTTAAACTTTTTTTAAACCGCATATTTCTAGACTAGTAGACTAAATTAAAGTTTTATAGTATAGTGTGATTCTTCGGTCAACTCGAATAAAAAGGACAAGTGCTCTGTAGTTTGCTCAGTTTTTTTTAGCTTTTATTCATACTGATGTCATATTTACTGTTGTGTGTGTCCGTGGAGCTAAAAAAAGAATTTAGCTTCATAAAATGTTAAATGTTAGGTACGCCACTGCATTCCCGCGAGTACCTGGCGAGCAGAGACGGCATCTCGTCGAAGCCAAGCAAGCCCCGGGTGTTCTTCCTGGACGTGAACCAGCTCTGTTTCCGTGGATCCCAACGGAGCCTTAGCGCCTTCGCGCGCTGGCTCGCGATCTTCTTCTCATACGTCAGCCTCCGCGACCCCGAAATCGCCGTGAGGACTCCCACCCAGACAGCCATACTCTCTTCGGCAAAGTAGGAATCATCTTTACGTGATTTCTGAAGTTCACTCTTTTGTCTTAGGTTTTGGACGGGGAGGGAGGGAATGAGTACCGGAGGCGGCTGTTGCCATCGTACAAGGCGCACAGGACTCGCGGCGTCGGCACCGGCGCTGACACGCGCGTCGTTGACGTGCTCCGTGAGTGCAATTTTCCGGTCAGTGAATCTACACAAATCTCTAATACTACTACTCAATGACCCTTTTTTATGGTCAAATTCTATAGTCTGATAATGTTCAAACTGCAAACTCAGGTCGTCAGAGTGGATGGGTATGAGGCAGATGATGTGGTGGCTACCTTGACAGAGCAGGTTTTACAGAAGAGTTTCAGAGTTGTCATCGCCTCTCCAGATAAAGACTTCAAGCAGCTGATATCTGAGGATGTTCAGTTAGTAATGCCCATCTGAGATTGGTCGGTGGTCATTTTATACTTTAAGGCATTACATCGCACAATACAAATGTGACCCAACTGTGGATTTAAGCCTCAGTGAGTACATTTTATTTGGCATTACTCTGCGAATTACTCGTGCATTTTTGTTCTATCCTTTGCTCCTTTTTTTTCAAATTAACTGATGAATTGGAAGTTATGCTGCACAGGGTGCTTTATAGGTGATGAAGCAGATGGTGTTCCTGGAATCCAGCACTTAGTTCCGGCCTTTGGTCGGAAGACTGCTGTGAAACTATTGCAAAAACATGGTTCTTTAGAAAAATTGCTCAACACAGCTGCTGCTAGGACTGTAGGAAAGAATTATGCCCAGGATGCTCTTACTGCACATGCAGATTACTTGCGGAGAAATTACAAAGTTCTTTATCTGAAGAGGTATGAATTTTTCATTTATCGGTGATAGTGAAAGGGGTGCAAAACGTCATTTTTTATGTACCAGATATGCATCATTTTAGATGGCCAACTGTTTTATTCAGTAGTACTGAAATATGTAGATAGCCTATAGTTTGCGGTCAAGAAGTAGTCCACAGAGAATGTAGCAATGGAAGTATGTTTATGATATCTTTTGTTGTGTTGCTGCTTGGAAACCTAAAAGTAACTACTGACCTCATTCTTTTCTCCTCCGCAGGGATATAAATATCCAGCTTGATGATCGATGGTTATCCACAAGGAACACATCCAACGACACTACTGTTCTATCTGACTTCATCCTTTGACAATGCTGAAGCTACATGAATGGTATAATCAGAATGTTGTACAAGCTGGGTTTCTTCCTCAGAAACAGTGTGCCACTCAATATGAAATAAGGATGTACGATTGTCGAAGAAGCTAATTGTTGAAAACATTTGGCATACTATTTCCTTCAAACTATAGTGTTCATCGTGGTAGTATGAAATGTATTATTCTGACTAAGCTCAACCTTGTTGAAAATATAAACTTGGATTTGGAAGGCTTTGTTTCATGGGTATGTTCTGCATTAGCCAGAGGCACAAGCAACATACAACATATGCTTCAAAGGGTATGGATGGTGCGTGTACTTGTATCAGGTGAACGAAGCATCAGTTCTGAAGTTTTGTATGTTTGTGACGTAAAATTATTATCAATGGATGTGAAACGAATCTATACTCAATGGCTGGGAAAGTGGCCTGTCAACGTTTAAGCGAACACCTATATAATATTTCAGAATTTTTCCTACCAAAAGACGTAGATTGATGAAAAATTTTTCGATTGCATCAATGTTGAGCCAATGTGTTCTCGCGCACGGATCAACATGTACAAATAACACTAGTGCACGAGGGAGATCAGAGGGCGCTTCTGGCCTTCCTTTGATCTACTTGGCCTATAGTTGTAGCTGAAATTAGTTTTCCCTATTGAAAGTGCTTCTATGCTTAGCTTTAGTAATACACTGATTTAACGGCCTTCCTTTAACATAGCAGTTCAGTATTACTTTGATTATTCTCGCGCAAATAAAGTAAGGGGTAATAACACACGCATGCCAGATTATTGAAGACTGTAAAAATTATAATGAAATTTCCTCGGTAGTTACATAAAAGCAGCACCAACGCTTTATTTGCAACGACACCAACCTACACTAATATGAATCTACTGACATAGTAATTATAATAACTGAAGTTGTCCCAGCTCAAGCAATGAGACCTATGTACTCAAGCTCCACGGAGCCTAACCACAACTTCCCGTTGCTTTCAGAGACATCACTCAATGTGACGCCTTTTGCTGCTGTTAACTCCTCGACCTCCACCCCGTCGCTGTTCAGGCGAACACCAACGAGGTGCTTAACGGGAGCCTTCGCCGGCGTCGCGTCGAACCGCTGCTTCTCCTGGTTGAGTGCGACCCAAAAGCCACCGTGCCCGTCGCGCCTCACATTATCCGGGTACCCAGGCAGGTCGGTGAGGAGCTCGTAGCGCCCGGCCTTCTCGCCGCGGATGTAGAACTTGAATACCTGGCAGCGCACGGTGTGTGCAACGACAACGTACGTGCCATCTTTGCTGACCGCCACACCGTTCGGGTACGGCAGGTCGCCCTTGAGCACGATGACTTTCTTCGTCGCGGCGTCGTACTTGAGCAACCTCCCTGTAGCATCCGCATTCATCATGATCTCGGTGTTAAATCGCCTCGGGTATGTCGTGGAACTGTCTGTAAAGTACACGTCCCCGGTGGTTTGGTCGACATCCAACCCATTGACGAAGTGGAACGAGACGCCGTCCGCGGCGGCCGCGACCATCTCCGCCTCACCGCCGTCGGGGCCGACCCTCATGAGCCCCATGTATGCATCAGCAATGTAGAGATCACCGGTCTTGACGTGAAACTGTAGACCCAACGGACGGCCACAGATAGCCTCCGTTTGCTCCGACGGCACCACAGATGCCGTGCACAGAGAGATCTTGCGATAGTTCGAGCTATACGCGAAAGTGGTCCACCCAACCGCGCTGCCGCCCCACTTGAGGACGCGGCCGTCGGAGACTCCAGCGTA
This sequence comes from Zoysia matrella, assembly GCA_001602295.1. Taxonomy (NCBI): domain Eukaryota; kingdom Viridiplantae; phylum Streptophyta; class Magnoliopsida; order Poales; family Poaceae; genus Zoysia; species Zoysia matrella. The sequence continues at coordinate 85,405 of BCLG01001958.1, forward strand.
CGGACCCTCGCCCTTGCCGTCGAACGCTAGACTCTCTGCCCCCGTCACACCGTTGGGCAGCGGGAGGTGGAAGTCCCACCTTGTGTCCGTGGTCTTTATCTGCGCGGCGGTGCAGCATGGGATGAGAAGCGCTAAGCCGATGACGGCAGCGGCGAGAAGCCATGTCGCCGGGTTGCGCCCCATGTCAAGCTCGTGTGTCGCGGACGGCGGAACGAACGAACCAGCTCTTCTCGTCTATGGGGAACTTGTGTGTCGCGGGTATGCGAGATTTTGAGTTCTGTTGATGATGAGCCTCTTGAGGAGTGGTGGGTCGTGCTTTTAAAGCTGATGAGATGAGATGAGAACATGCGGCTTCCGAGTCGGAGGATGTATGGAGCCCGAGTCTGTCGGAGGCTGTTACAGAACGGAAGTTTGTTTAGATTCTCAGCGGGGAATCCGGGGATCATGCGACGTGCTGGATCGAGCTTTGGAGTTCGAGGCTGGATTTGGACGCACGAGGAAGAAGGGCGAACAGTTGTTTGGGCCGTGGGCCGTTTTTCTATTTCATTATGTTTTCGGTAGTTACCGGTCCATAAACCGAGGCCTGTGGAGGAGGTGGCCCGTCACGCGGAGGCCAGCTTCAGGCCTATACTGGAGTATTCCTCTACTTACCCAGCCGTATGTGTCGCTGTTTTTCTTGAGAGGGTTAGGCTCGTCACTTTCTTTTCTTACACCTCCTCATGCAAATAGTGTTCTAAGCAGTATTGCGACTATAATGGGCGTTTGGATTTTTTCATTTTGGAGGAATTGAAATCTATATATGAAATTAAGAAGTTAGGTTATTTAGTTTAGAATTTAATATTTCACAACTTTTTCAAGCTCATAAATAAGTTTATTTTAAATTTATAGAGTGAAAAATAGAAATGAATTCTATAGATTATTATGCTACAATTTTATTCTCTAACTTATAACATATTTTTTAACTCACTTCTCTACAATAAAAATACAATATACAAGTATGTCTTTTGTATGCCTAACGATAAATATACAAATATATTTTATATACAACTATATTAGCTTAATTAATCTATGTCTAAATTGTAATTCTCAAAATGAATTCAATTTCAAAGATCCAAACAGGCCCTAATAATAATTTGGGGCAATTTTTTATTAGTCATAAAAAAACTTTTGATTTTTTATTAGCCACTTAAAATTTTGAATTTCCTTGTCAACCTCTAAAATTAACTTCTTTTCTTTATTCGCTATTTTTATACATTTAGAGGCTTAGAAAAGACTTGTTTACTTTTTTCTTAAGTTTTCTCATTAATGAATGTTATAGGAATCAATTTTATCTCAAATTCACATTATGACTCACAAGCATAAAATAGTTTAGATCAAATTTTAAAATTTAAATTTGAATTTAAATTATAAGTAAAAAATTTTTTTGAGAAATTTTAGATGCCTCAAAACCAAATAACATCCACTAAAATGAGTAATAATTTTAGTGTAATGATAAAATTTAGAAAATATCAAAAGAAGAGTAGAAAGGTCTTTTTCAAATCTTCAATTGTACAGAAGTTACGAATAAGAAAAGAAAGTTAACATTAATGGTTGATAAAAAAAATCAAAATTTTGAGTAATCAGTGAGGAACTACAAATTTTTTAGATGACTAATAAAAAATTTACCCTAATAATTTTTGGAGTAAAATTCTAGTATATGCTCATGGACCCGTCACCACGATCTATCACGGAGTCTTAGAATATTAGGGCCGTTCCGGAATCCGAGCATGGGCACCCATTTCACAATCGCGTCCGTGCCGCCGTTTCAGTTTAGGAGCAGACCTCCGTCTCCGCCACATATACAGTACGCGGCCAAAATTGGGGACAGGTCCTTCCTTGGTTGATTCCCAAGCCGAAGATTGCTCTAGTTCACCATTCTAAACGATCGACCAAAACATGTGGCTCGAAGCTCATGCTGGTTCAGAAAAGAAACTGCAAACAACCAAGCATTGAAGCGATTCGACTGGAGAGTTTCCCGATCGAGACACCATATACTCGAACTAGAACTGGGCCACCGGGGGACCGCAGACGCGTCCGGCGTTCCTAGTAATAAACGAGCGCGCAAACGTCAAACATAACAGCGGTGCGTGTCCACGCCGCTAATCATGAAACCATCCATCCCTGTCTGCTCCCGACGCAGGTATCGTTAGCGCCCAGACAGAACGGAAGCTCTCTCGATTCGGCCATTAAAAAGCGGCGACGCGCAGAGCACATGGCCATCCATCCAAGCTGGACATGAGCACTTCTTCTGTACCTGACGGGGTTGCAACTTGCACACTTGCACCTTGCAAATGCCGCGCAGGAGCAGCGTTCTCTGGCCTTCTTTATTCGTTTGCTCCAGCTGTTCCCCGCCACCTTTGTTTGCTTTCCTTCGAGGAACAGGATGGCTACGGGCGGCACGCAACTCCTGTGGATGTTCTCCGACCCACGCTTAGCTTAAGCTCATCATTAGCGGCATAGACGCTGCGCACATGCCCCCGTCAGCCTTTTCCTGTTTGGCCCGCGGCCTTGGCCTTTTGCTGCTTCGTCTTTCGAAGGCTGCCCTGCCTAGGTTGGTGAGAGGCTGTGACAAGGGAGATTGAAACATGTCTTGCTTTAATCATCCTTTCCCTAATGAGAAATGAAGCGCTGTCAGTCACTAAGTAGGAAACAGCTGCCTAATAGTACTGTACTAGTAATTCCCAGGCCTCTGTGGGCGAATTGAGGGTGAAACAAGACACGGACCCTGTCATCAATGAGAAGCACACAGCATCCTCGTAGTATAGAGAACGGAGGACATGAACTGGTAACGAACAGAGGAATATACAGGTAACATGTGGATTGAATAATGATGGCTGGTACTTCTAAATTTAACATCCAATAAGGATCCAGATATGCGATGTACAAACGGATATACAGAGGGGCAGATATTACTCAGTCCTTCCCACCGTTTTCTCCCCCGCCCTCAACAACCATCCATAACAATGTCATTACCACCCCACTCCTCCCAATTACTATCACAAAAACGAGCTTCTAAATTTAACATCCAATAAGGATCCAGATATGCGATGTACAAACAGATATACAGAGGGGCAGATATTACTCAGTC